>BMAT01005602.1:9292-38890 GCA_019649035.1 Elysia marginata | reverse complement strand
TAGATCAGATTGTTCCCCGTCTTCGTTCAATCGAATCTGGATTCATAGAGATTTTTGACATATTAAACTTCATAACAAAATCAAATTTAAAGGCGATAATCACAATTACCTCTTGAAACCAAACCTTTCACTAATTTTGACGTGACGCCACTTCACAACAACTTCCAAGAAGACGGAAGTAAAGAAGCGCAAAAGAAAATAGTTCCTTATAAAAACAATGGATATTTATTTTTTTTTGTCGTGTTTTATTTTTGAATTTTTTCCTTTTACCAAAATATACAGTTTTTTTAAAGGCATTTCAAACACATATGACGCTTTTATCGTAAACGGTCTAGGAGAACTCTACCAAAGCTTTTTTTTTATATTCATGCGCTCCTCATTTATAGATATAGATATATATATATATAAAAGGGATGAGTTGAGAAAACAAAATTTTTTATAAACTTAGATCTAAAGAATGGAGTCCTGGAGAAATGGGTAGTAAGAGAAAAGGGGCCTTAATATCACGGAATTCGTAGCGGAATTACATAGCAAAAGAAATAATGAGAAAAACGGTAGAATAAAAACAAATATATATTGAAACGAAAATTAGTTACAATTAAAAAAAAGGAATTCACTACATTATGAACTATAATAGTATAAATGGAATTAGCAAGTTTTACACTTTTCCTGACATCTTTTCCGTTTATTTTCACAGAAATGATTGAACATTACTTACCTGTTAGACCCAAGATTTTTCCTTCAGCTTTGAATACGCTGTAAAAACCGCCGTCCGTCACTGGGAATGGCTCGGCTGAGAACCCAAGAGCCTCGCTAAGCAAGTTTAGGATATCTATGTTGAACCCAGCCCAGGACAAATCTTTTTTGTCAGTTTCGTGAAAAGCAGATCGATCTGGTTTTGACTCAATAACCACTGTAGGAATGTGCATGCCCGCCATTACGGATTTCTGTGAGGACAAGTAAGTAACCGCATTTTTCCGCAAATGTTGGGAAAGGAAAGATTGATTCATCGAGGGCGAGAATTTGCTGTTAACCTGAAAAGGCTTCAAGATTTTCTTGTTAAAAGGTATTTGCAGAATGTATTTCATAGGCTGTATCCTTGATTTTTGGTGTAGTTCTATGTGAGATTCGTGAGGAGAAAGAGCAGTCACGAAATCAGGTAAATTCTTTTCATTAAGGATAGGGGAACCATTAGTTGGTCGATCAATAGTAAAAACAAACCACTCTGTAGCATGAAGAAATCTTCTCCATTTAAAATCTACATTTGTAGCGACAATGTTGAGAACCATTTGGATGAAGTGCGCGTAACTGCTGGCTACTACAACACTTCTAATGTCAGACTCCATGTCTAAAGATGTCATCAGAATCTTTTGAATTTCCTGGTGATCACATAATGCGTTCACAATCCAATGAACGACTTTCATTTCAATTTTAGGACAGGAAACAAATTTGTCTAGCTCTGCGTTGACTTTGGCTAATTCCTCAGTATAAATAAAAACTGAGCTTTTTGGATCCTGGAGGGCCATTCTTCTACTTCTGCCATGCACATTTTTTCCACAAATTATGAAGCGGGTTATTTCCGAAGTTGTCGATAAAAGTTGAGTCCAAATCGATACTTCATTCATGCTCAAGAACGTGCTTGATAGACTTTTATTCCTGAACACTTTTACAGATGAATTTTTTCTTTTCGTAAACATTTCTAGCTTTTTTTCTGGCCTAGGAATAACTTGACCCAGACCCAAAGTACAAGATATCACAATAAATGTCGTACAGAGTGTCACCACTACCGATTTATGCTGATTTTGTGGCATTTTCAAACAAATCATTTTAACATAAAGGCTACGTACTACTTTGTTTTCTAGGTTCCACTTGTAACAATATTTATTACTTTAGTGAACAAAACTCCATGCAAATACCTGAAAAGTCTGAAAGTTTTTGAAAGCTACACAGAAAGTTAGCTGGTTGGACATTTTAGGATGGTGAAAATAATTGACATTTTATCAAATTCTAAAATACGTATATGAATTTCAAATCGACTTTCACATATTTCCATGGATAGGCTTTTATTTTTAAAGAAAGTTTTTGTAAGGTGTGACTGAAAAGATTTTTGTCCAAAGTCGCCTTTTGTTATGTTATCGAAACGTACAAAATTTGATATGGTACCAAAAAAAAAACAACTTATGAATCTGTTCCATGAAAAGAAATGTTCTACCAGTTCTGTTCCCGGTTAATATGAAGTCTGCCTACTCGATTTTGGATACAAACAAACTTAAATGAGTGCCTTTCCAGACCATTAAAAATGGGCCATAGTCTTTATCGAACTGAGGATGTCCATTATTTTAAAAGATTACTGTTCACATGTATAGGCTGGCGGTTGGCATGGCAAATCACCTTTTTATCAAATTTATGGTCGTGAAGAGAAAAGTTAATATTGTTTGCTGTGTTAAGAGCATTGGAGCTCAGTGATGATCAGTTGAAGCGGTATTTACTTTATAAACTTAAATTACGTCAAACCCTATGGCTTAGGAATAGTGAATCTATGGTAATGGTGTTTTCGAAATGGAGGAACCCTTGTTCAAAATGGAAATTTTGCAAAAGATGAAATAAACTCGTAAGGACATAGTAGGCTATAAAAACAGAGTCGTCTTGGGCGACAGAAGCAGAGAAATAGTTACTGAAGATAATTTAGAGTCAGGCGGTTAACGATTGAAAGAATCATTAATCATAGTCTTTTCATACAGAGTAGGTAGCTGTTATTATTGACCATTGCTAATTTTTCCATTATTTCTTTTCGCTAGCTTACTCATACTTTTCTCTTAGATAGCATGAGGTGTTATCAGGTTTTTAAAAGAAGTCAAGTCCAGAAAAAATCTCCATAGAAATCACAACTAAGGCACAGTGGGAAGCATCTTTTTCCAATAACATGAATAAATTGTTCCATTGTTATTGTTCCCATCCTGAAGTCTGTCACACACGCTTCCTTCTGCTTGATGGCTTCAGTCACTTTGGTCTTGCCTCAACTGCGGTTTCTCACTGCTCTTATCTTGAGTGTGGACTTTTTCATTTCTTCATCAACTGCCTCGATGAACACAAATATATTTGGGTGTGGACAATTGAAGTATTTCGAAAAGTGGCAGTGAAAACTCTCGCACGCATTTGTTGTTCTGCCCTTTATGTTGTCGGACGCCCGAATCGCCGGTGGAAATTCTGAAAATTCGTCAATATACGTGGACACAATGTAGTCCGAAAAGAGCGATGCTCTTGGGTCGTCTGGTATCCTTGGGAAAAGAATGTCCGCAAAGCCATCGCCGACAGCTGATGGTGGAAGTGCTGGTAGGCCAAAGAAGAGTTTCAGCCACGAGCCGATGGAAGAGGAGGAATCTTTGTATTCTTTCGTGAAGTTTAATGACTGTATTTTCCTATACCAAGCTTGGCTCACGTGGAAATGACACGCTATGATGGTGCAACTTGGAAAGATGCTCTTTGCGGCGCGATGTGCTGCTATTTCCAAGTCCAGGTGAAGATTGATTGAGCTTGATAGAGAAAGAGAGAGAGAGTGTGTGTGTGTGTGACAGAGAGAAGAAGAGAGCTCAAGCAAAGCTGCATGCCGAGTTCAACATCCGCTGAGTGTTTTTTTTTTTTAATGACTGACTGACTCAATGACTGACTGACAGTGTGTCAAATAAACACTCTTTCGATAGTCCGCGCTTTGGCATGCCTTGTATGTGCGCGTTTTGGCAGACAGAAAAGTCCGCGTTTTGGAGGTTCATAAGAGCACACTCCGCGTTTTGGAAAGGGAGGTTGACTGATTGGTGGTCGGGTAGACGGTTTGCCTATATGGACCTCCTCAAAACTAGAATTGAACTTGAAGGAGTCCTTATAGCTAGGCCAAACTCTTCTACAGAAAAAGGGCTGACATAAATCTCTGCTTATCGTGCCAGAAGCCAGGGCACATGGCTTCAAATTGCACAGCAGAGGGGAGTAAACAAGGGAAAGAAGTCGAAGAAGATCTGATGTTACCCAAAATACACAGGATATAGCAGAAAGGGTACAACCAGATGGTTAGATAAATAAAAAAGAAAAGGGCGAAAAGGAAAAAAGGTGTCGAAAAAAGAAAATATGAAACAAACAATCTAGCATAACTATTAAACAGGAAAGATAGTGAATCCGAAAATGGTAAAGAAAGCATTTTTAAATTGCAAAAAGGGGAGTAGGATAAAGACTCCAGAAAAAAATAGAATAGAAGGAATTGCCGCAGCATAGAAAAAAAGCAAATACCGGATGATGATAAGGGGCTTGGTGGTGGGTGGAGACCTGGAGGAAAACGGCACAGCCAAGTCAAAGGTGAAGAGAAGGATATAAGAGAGTTTCAAGATGGGAACAAGTGGCTTAGCTGTATGAGATCACAGCGAGACACCCATATGCCGAGCAAAGTGCCCTCGTCCCGAAAACCTCGGAGTTATGATATGGATTCGTAATACTACATAGCTCGTGCATTGAACACGGCAACCCTAAATGTGCACGTGTTCAGACTTAACAATAAAAAGAAAGCACTTCTCAGAAGCTCAAAAACAAAAATTTTCAAATAGTTTCTTTAAAAGAAACACACTTGATAGAAGAAGATAGCAGCATGTTAGGATTTTGAGAAAACTTTGTTAAATGGAAGAAAACTCTATTAAACAAGCGAACAGCAGTTGTTTTAAATATCGGATTTTATTGAAGGAATTGTTTCTATATAGATGTGTTAGACAAGGATGTCCTATTTCCCTTCTGCTTTTCATAATAGCAGTGGAACTATTTGCTATCAATTTTAGGCAGGAAGAAAACATCAAAGATGTGACGCCACCTTCGTCAACTCATGTAACAAAAATTAAAGAATACGCCGATTATACCATCTTAATATTATAAGATCCAGTAGAATTTAGAGAAGCTCTTGCTGAAATAAAGACTTCGGCGCTTTTTATGGCCTTCGACTAAATCACGAGAAGTGTGAGGCGATGGTTATGTGCTAATGGGATAACAATGGTAGGGACCTAGAGAGCATCTCTTTTGTTGAAATAAAAAAGAACCTTAGGAATGTAATCTAGCACACCTTCACAGTGCAATGAAAAGAACCGGAATCAGAGAATAGATTGTTGGAAAGGGTTCTAGGTCTTTAGTACAAAAGAGACAGTTCTATTTTGGAGAAAGTTCAGATTATCAAAACATTTGGTCTAACTTTGTTCAACTCATGTTCAGTATTGGTTTGCCAGAGAATGTCACTATCAAGTTGAATAGGATCTTCTTCGGTGTACAATCATTATGATAGGAGGTTAAAATATGGTCAATATAAGTATGCAGTCTTCTCTGTATTTAACTTTTAAGGAGGGCAGAACAGTTGATACCAGAAAAGAATCAAACGTTGGCGGTTGTGTCTGTTTTTCTTTTCTGAAAGTTTTAGGCGCGAAAAGAGATTTTCCGATCAGATGGTCATATATCTCAAAGGCAAAGGCTTAAATCTCATAAAAAGCATATTTTATTTTTAGAAAAATGTAGTAGAAGGATGCAAGTATCCACTTCAACTCATGTTGTGGTAATATTTAGGATAAACCTTCATTTGAAATAACTGTAATGTGTAGGAAGCAAGTATTACTGGTAGAAGAGTTTGTAAATCAAAATATTCTATATGGCAGTGTACTAATCTTTTCTTCTCTTTTCTGGTGAAGACCAAGGTTGCCAATGGAAGCAATGCGGATGTGTCTCACTCATGTGTTGATTTCCTGTAGTCCCGGGCACCACTATCGGGACATATTGTATCTCTCAAGGAGTGTCTCCAGCACACAGTTTAAACGGGTATTGTCGCAAAAACCATCTGTGTACATAAAAAGGAGAGAAGTACTCCCTCGCACATACACCTAGTACTTGCTGACTTTTTACAGGGAAAGTTATCAGTCCTTTCAGTGATGTTTCTGCTTTTCAGTGGGCCTGAAAACCTGGACGAGTACCGAAACTTTCACTCTTCAGGTGTGAATCCCAGATGCGTGGCAAAGTTGTAACGGGCGTCATCTCAACGATCTAGCCAGTTGACGAGCTGCCTGGTTGTTTTTATCGGTGTCAACGAGTGGGTCATCGAGAAAGCTGGTGTTGCCAACTTGACCGCTCTCAATACCAAATGTGAGCCTGGCTCCAGGATCTGTTGTGGTGGTCCATACACAATGAACAGTATCGGAATAGATGCTCGCGTAGTTTAGTTATTGCAGTATACCGCTGTTGTTCCCTATAAAACTTCCGTCACAATCAAAGATTATCCTGCGTTGAAATCTAGACAGGTTACACTGTGGTCAGACCGGAACTGCAAGCACATGACATTGTCTGGTGCTGTGAAAGGGGAGGAAAGCTACTCCACACAAAGCTCTCTAATACCGGTCTTCACGGATAACAAAAGAGTCATAGACGCAGCAAATTAATGCCGCCATGTTCTAGATCGAAATTTCCAGATGTAGGCCTAACTCGAGTATCAGGATTTTTTGTGAAGGTCAACACGTTGTAGAATATATTTAATTTGTGGTTTCGGTAGCCCAGTGATTGCAGATCTCCTGTATATATATATAAATACTGGTGCTTCTCCAAAAGCTTCATATTATGATGACAGGGTTTTCACAGTGCTCGATGTTTTGCTTATGGGTGCTGTATCTCATCTCAGGACAGGTCCTTTTACTTAAGATATTTTCCCCGATTGCAATCTCTTTTTCAAAAAGTATTTGTATATTCTGTACTTTTGCATATTTGGATTTGATGATGTTCCCATTGTCGTTTATATTATTTACAATTGCGAAAAACGGTCAGTTTGTATTTTAAATTTGGAAATCTCGACCACTTGAAACTATAAACTATTAAATTTTCAATTCTAATTTTTGGGATCTTGGGTTATAAAATATAATTTTTTTTTTTTTGGAGAAAACTTTCATAGCTTAAGGGCATGTGAGGTCAAATATTCGGGTATCGGTGAAAAATTATCATCAAATTGAAATCAACGTAATTACCTTCCCAAACCATTTATCTAAGGTAAACAAATGCCATTTAGCATCAAAAGTTTGATTTTTTGTCATAATTTGATTTTTCGTAAGGTGAGTACCATCGTCACTAAACTCATATTTTGTTGAGACACAGCCTTTTCTCTCTAAATATGCCTTAGCAACGGTTGTTTGCAACGATACCAGTATACTAAATTTAGTATCGTCATGCTCGTATTTTTATGCTCTTTTTAGCAAGACAAACCCGGAAACTCTAACTTTCTATTTGTGGCTGCTGCAGGCCGTTTTGTAAACCCCATTTTTTTATCTTTTTTTGCATGATTATCCATGTTTTTTGGCTTCCGTAAACTTTATCGTCCATTTTCTCAAAATTAACTTTTTTTTTCACTAAAATTACTAAGGCTTTTTTGTCTTTCATCCAATTGGTCTGAAATTTTTACTCAACCTTTCTGGAGGGCTAAGCTAAAATCATACAGAAGGATTTGTCCATAACCCTTTTCAGTTTTTTTTATCATTATGAAAAGTATCAATTATCGATAGAAATCGCACGGCTTTGATTGTACTGAACTTCATTCTAGTACTGTGGAAAAAGAAATTTGTAAATTGAAAAACTCTTCTGTATGATTTTTTATAAAGTATCTGAGATGTTGCCCACCAAATTTCAGGACAATTGATGGATAAACAAAAAAGTTTTAGCAAAAAGAAATTATATATACAAAATTCCAAGATGGCCGCCATATTTAGTCGTTATGTAATACCAGAAATTCACAAAAAAATTTTTTTTCACTATTTTTCATCTAATTTTACCCAAATGAATAGTTTGGTTAAGGCAAAAATCCTCTAAGTTTAAATTTTTAAAAAATCACCCTATAAGGATGTAAAAATGTAAATTCTAAAACTTAACGTGAACGTCGAACAGCTAGGAAGCACAAGCAAGGAAGATGGCCGTACGTTTTGTAATTAATTATTTAATAGTAAAAACATTGCGTAAATAATAACAGCATCGATAATACCACACTTCAAACATCCAAAAACTTTTCTAAAAGTGGACTGGCTAGTAATAATTGTATTCACAATTTGAGTTCACATTATTGTATTACAAAAATATAACGTAACCTATGATAGTTTGATGCCCCTTGTTCCATGCTGGCTCGTCTTCACCCACGTTGAATCTAATCAAAGATGGCAGGGACAAAATGCCCTTTAGATGTCTATGAAGTTCAAACTGCGCATAACCATACTGAACTTTATTTGGCTGGTAATAAATGACGCATTCCGGCACCAAAAAAGCAAAAAAAAAAATCATTTGACATATATCTATTCGCATGCAAAATTCTGTGTCAATATTGTTGAATTTGTACGCGTTATGGCCTTTAGTCTGATCTTGAAATTTAGAAATATGTTAATTTTTCCTTAAATATTTCGTAAATAACGCCTTATTTAGGAGTATTATAATGATACAATGTCTTTATTGAAACCTAAATTTTTATTTCGTCAAGTCATAAGCAAAAATAAAAACATATTGCTCAGTTTGAGACTTTATTTCTTCTTAAATCGCATCCATCAATATACTAGAAACACAGTCGCTTTCTTTAACAATAGTATTTGGCAACCAAATTTCATTCCTTTTCCCTGAAGGTCAGCCAGAGATCAATAAGGGTCAAAAGAAAGATAACTGTTAATTAACTTTTTATCATTATTACTTTGATATTTCCACACGTTGAAAAGGTGAAAAAAAACCTGACCTGTTTTCCATCAATTCATATACAAAATTGTGAGTAAATAAAAATGTTCGAATTCACAAGAGTTATCGCCCTTGGTTTGGTTTTGAGATGTAAAAAATGCCACTTTTTCCTTAGACAACTTGTGAAAACAACGTATTAAGCGGTATGAAATAATACATTGCCCGTATTTAAACGCTGGTATTTTGTTTGTCAAGCTTTCAGCAAATAAAACATAGTTTATTGTTTGAAAGGTTACATTCCTTCTCAAATCGTATACACCACTCTGCGAATTAGCTATAGTATTGTGGCTGTCAAATTAAAAGCTGGCAGAATGTATTTATTGCGTTTAAACGTTAATATTTCGTCAAGTCGTAAGTCGAAAGCTGAATATCATTATTAAATATTTGGCCGCCTTGAAGGTCCCCCAAATGTCAAATAAAGGTAGACTTGCAGATAACTGTGCTTAATATTTCTTTACTGTTAGTATATAATGTTTCGACCCGCTGTTGATCTGTATCAAATTACTCTAATATTAAATTCTGGGTATTCGTAAGAGTTAATGCCAATGATTTGAAGAAATGCAATAGATGCTAGTCTGCTTTTATTTCTTGAATATTTATAAAGTAAATGCCGTATATAGTAGTATAAGGACAACACAGTGTCATTGTATAAATGTCCATAATTTGTTTGTCAAGTTTCAAGCAAATGAAAATATATTTTATTGAGTTTCGAAGGTGGTACTTTTTCTTACATCTGAAAAAGATCTGAAAAGATCTGAAAAAGTGGACATAAATGCAAGTGATATGACATGCTTATATTCTAAGTTGTGTTTTTTGAAAAAGGCAACTCGACACGACTTGACACTGGCCCTCACTATTGACCAACTTTTTTAAAAATGAAAGGCCAGGATGATTATGACCAGCGAAGCTGAGGTTAGTCCGATGAGATATTTAGTGTAGTGTACACCAAACGCCACATAGAGGCACTGGTTTACAAACAGTTCAGGACTTGCATATGCTCCGAATGCTGGAGTGCATATGATGCAAGGACAGGCAGTTTCTCGTGCAATCAGAGCGTATTTTGGTAGATTCCTGCCTAGATAGCTCAGTTGGTAGTGGCCTCGCTCCGTGGCCAAGAGGTCGCGGGTTCGAAACACAGCCGAGCACAGTCCGGGCCCCTACTGGTTGGGTCGGTGTTAGTATAATGTGACCGGCTGAGGCTAAGTCATGGTATCCCCGCTAGTCTCTGGGTGGCAGCCCGTAAATTGTCATTGGGACCCAAGCCCTGAGAGCACCTTTGAAGTGGAATTGGGCTTGTAAAAATACCCTTCAATCAATCAACCTGCCTGAATGCCATTGTCACTGCCAATCGGATCGACTTCATGACTACATATGCAGCTGTCCATGAAGAGGTCAATCTCAAGCCAGCGAACCCAGAGAACATCCCAACTGAGGCCCACGAAGCCATTATCATTGCTAGTCTAACTTCTAAGTGGAGATTTGGATAAAGTTCTTGCTGGAAGTCTGTCTTTGTATTTCGACGAACTGCGTGCTAGTGACCATATAAGCTACAGGCAAAGAATGTGGAATCAATGAATCACTGCACGGCTGTCCTATGGCTGTAATACTGGGACATGATGGACATATTACGGTGCTTCCTCAAAGCAGAGAGGACTCAGAATTGGAATCAGCATCTTGCTACTCTGCATGAAGAACTTCCATTATTGACTGAAGGTGGCCACTCCTTGTGCACCAAGCCAGGTTACCTGTAATTCAAAGACATGAATTCCACTTCAAACAACCGATCCAGATAAATTTGTCAGCTTTCAAGCAGATCATTATGTCTTTTTTTAAAGGGCCTATACTTTTCAGACTAATCTCTCGTCTGACATCATTAATTGAGTAGGTCATAATAAGAAGTGCCAAAGCAAAGTAAGAACCCACACGAGCCCAAGGAGTATTTGAATCCCAGCGTTCGAAATGGTTTCTATCCATGGCAGCACTTGCATATAAATGCAGCCATGCAATTCTTCAAACACTAACAAGTAACTTCTAACTGGTGCAAGTCAAAAAAGAGAAGCGTGACATGATGACTAAGGTGCAGAGAAAGACCCATTTTGATGGACTTGACTTTAAAAATATGAAAACTGGCATTGTAGCTGATTCTTTTGTAAATTCATACAAAGAATAAGGCTATTAAAAGGCTGGAGATACTGTTTTGGAAAAATAAAGGAATATAAAGCGGCAAATAAAGCTTTAAAAATCATAACAAGACATCACAATCATTCCAAAAAGTTAAGCTCCATGGTGACACAGTGAGCGTGGGTCCTCTATTGATGTTTCAGCAACTTGTGTCTGAAGCTGGGAAAATGAGATTCAGACAAAAGTGAGTTCTTCAAATTTGAATTGCCAAGCTCTACCTGCATTTCTTTTCGTATTCTACTATCTTGCTCCCATACGGAGCACTTTTTACAGTCGAGCAGAGGAAAATGATCTCTATTTATATGCTTTTGATGTGCAAATTGTCTTTGATGATGGGGCACTTTTTCATAAGATTCCGTGCGCACGTGTATTCACATATGCTTCCCGCATAAAATACACAGGCTTCAACGGTGCGAAAAATGCTAGTACAACCGTGCGAAAAATGCTACAAGTGCAACGGTGCGAAAAATATTTCTTTGTACGTAAAAAGATTTTTTCACAAGTTTGAGGAATGATAATTATGTTTTCATTAAGACCTAAATTTCGAGTATTTGTTACTATTCTGCAGTGGACAAACCAAGTGCAGTATATACGGTATACATTGGAGACACTGCATTTGGTTTGTCCCGGATAGTAGAGACCTTTAGCACACGCACCGTGTCTCACTACGCATACGTGAAAATCGGGAAAGCAGATTGAGAAACTATAAAAATAATGAAACCAGTTTCTAAAAATAGAACGTCTGTGGGTCTATTTTTAAAAACTGGTTTCATTATTTTTATAGTTTCTCAATCTGCTTTCCCGATTTTCACGTACGCGTAGTGAGACACGGTGCGTGTGCTAAAGGTCTCTAATATTTTCCAAACAACCCTTAAAAATATAGGTTTTCTATTGACTTTACAAATGAAACCTAAAAACCTATAACCTATGTTTACGTGACAAGTAAGTCAGATATTATTTGTTATATACCCAGACTTGTATACTTAACTGAAAAATTCAAAGACAGAGGACAAAGACAAAAGAGACATAATTATAGATGAGGTAAGGCAGAGGGAAAATTTCAGAAGAATCCAAAAGGCAGTCCAGCAACCTCAGCAAGGTTAGTGGACGAAATGGGATTCTGTAATCCAGAGATCCCTAACATGGAAAGGTATCTGGCATATGGTGCCCCTAACAATCAGCTTCCTTGTCAGATTCGTGTATGATCTCATTCCCTCAAATGCAAATCTGGTACGTTGGGGAAAGAAGGATGATCCTACGTGCTTTCTTTGTCGTGGCAGAAAAACTACCGAACATGTCCTGAGCTCATGCAAAGTAGCACTTTCACAAGGGCAATATACCTGGGGGCACAACAAGGTGCTCCAGGAACTTGCCTCAGTTATAAGCACTGCAAAAGGAGAGTTCAACCCACCTTCGCCTAGCTTCAATATATTTACAACAGAGGGCGGGGCTAAGACATGGTGTGGGAGGCCGAACACAGCAAGTACCCTAAGAAAAAAAGAATGCTGGACGGCTGCGATGGTTTCAGCAGATCTCCCAGAACCACATTGAGGCCCGGCATTGTGATCCATTCACCTTCAACACAACAGTTCATCATGGTGGGACTTTCGGTACCATATGAAAGCAGAATGGGACAGACAAAAAGGAAAAATACCTGGACTTGACTAAAGAGCAAGAAGGAAGTGGCTACAGGGCTAAGATAATGTCTATGGGACTGTTCCATGAACTTTTAAAAATTCTTTTAGAGTAGTTCCCCTCTAACAATAGTGAGTTTTTAGGCTTAGATATAGCACTGAAGTTATTTAAATAAACTACCTCGTCAACAGAAGAGTTCGCTGGTGAGCCCACATTCTGAATATTATTCACAGAAAAAAGTTAGTACTGAAACAGTGCCATTGAGATCGGCACCAGAGAATTTGCGGGATCATCAACTTACGATCTTCGGCGCAAACTCTCAATCAGTGGAAACAAACGAGCCAAAGCCTTGAAACTGCTATCCGAAACAGCAGAAAACAGCTCCCGTTGAATTTGGAGCAGGAGTAATGAGCAGTTGCTTCATAGGGAGTAAAAATGCGCTAATCCCAGGAAGCTCAATTGGCTGAAGGCCATTCCCAACCAAAGTACCTTCTAACATACAGAGGAGCAGCAAGTTAAGCGCATCACTCTAGCATTCTATAGTCGAGTACTCGTTTAACGCATGAGTGAGGCGAAGAAATGTGAGTAAATAGCCTTTCTCAAGGACTAAACGTCGACCTGCCGAAAGCAGGAATCGAACCCCGGATCTCTCGATCTGAAAGCCGAGCGTCTACCACTACACCACGACGCCACACAGCGTAATTATAATTTTAAAACAAATATAAACAAACACTCATTTGTTTAGCTGTTTATTCAATTTCATTTTTCTTATGTTTATTCTTTCTCTTCCATTACTAAGAAGCGATTATTTCTAAGACAAGTTATTCTGTAATTTTTTTTATCGATTTGGGCTAGAAAACATAAACTTCCTCGCCTTTTGTTTTAAGTACTTGAGTTGGGGGGAACTTCATAACAGTAATTTTTTTTTAAGTTTGCCTTCTAAAACTATATTTTACCAAAACGTAAATAATAAGTTGAATAATATTCAAGGCCGGTTTGAGACTCAGCATAATACCCACAAACTACTGCAACACAAATTTTATGCGCTGGAGGTAAAGCAATTTCATCACCCATCAAGGCCACTTGTGTATAGTAGGTGTGCTTTGGTGTTCATGTCACAATATAAACCATGCATATTGCCATAACAGATATAATCAGTTTTTTTTTCCTTTCGTCCGCAGGTGTTACCCACCTAGCCAGGAAGTATTCTGACTATTAACCCCACGGGCAATGACTAAAGGCGTTTAAAGAGCAAAAAAAATTTATACTTGTAAATAGCGTCTTTCCTTAAGCTGTGAAGCATTGATTGTGCATTTACTAGAGGTATGAATGAGAGATTGTAATGACTGGTTTTGTTCAGAAAATTCATATGATATTTTAGTATGTTAACTTAAATTTAACATTTTCATGTTAATGTCTTCGAGGTATTCTACTCAACGGCTGAGTGATCATGTCGGGGAAAAATCATAATTTTGAAGGACATGCCCTGGGTCGATGATTCATGGGAATAGGGAAAGGTTTTGACTTTTAAACAAGCGAGTTCAACTCAATGAAATTGATTTGTGGTCTATGGCCTTTAATAAAGAGAAAAAACAATTAAGCAGTAAATTTATGGGTTGCTAGGGCGTGCGGAATGCCAGATTGGATTGCTTTATCAGTTCTTCAAGTTAAAATACTGATTCCGAGTGTAAACAATGATATCGACATTTTCAGGAATCGAATTTTCACAAACGCAGTTGATTGTAAGGCCAGCTAGTTTTTTAGGCTTTGGGAACGTTGTTTCAAATATGAAAATAGCAAATTCAAATGTGAATAAATGTAAAACCGAATGTTACATTTAAACTTCAAATGCGACAAGCGTGTTTCCAGTTTCAATTGAAATCAATTAACCCGAATGAAAAATATTTCGAACACCTAGTTCTAATAAACTTCAACTTAGTTCAAGTAAATAAAAAATTTTTGATGTAAATTTGTTTAAATACAGGAACATGTTTTCCTATCAGAGAATGCGGGGAGGTATCATTACATTCCCCACTTAACACAAGGCCCTTGGCATAGCGCGAGCGCTCGCGAAGAGCAAGCAAACGGTTCGCCGCGAGCGCTCTTCGTCCTATGCAACGCTATATTCAGCGAACGCTTTTTAAAATGGCGACCATCTATTTAAAGATAGCCGCCATATTTTTAAAATGGCGACCACCTATTAAAAGATAGCCGCCATATTTTTTAAAATGGCGACCACCCCTTTTAGAATGGCGACTACCTTTTGAAAATGGTGACCAACTAACATTTCTAACAAAATAATTGGGCCCAATCAATAAAAGACTGCTTCTTTTAGAAAACTTGTTCATTACGCTGCTTTGAATACATGAATTTAGTGATAGTGAAAATCGGCGAAATGTCTCTTAAGCCTACAGGACTATTTTCGATCTTGGCATTGCGAAAGGAAGTGGCGCCATAAAAATTCAGCCAATCAGCGTTGTTTAGTTCGCCGCGCACTACCTCGGGAGGTTGCACGCAAGTGCTCGCGAGCGCTCTCGGCGAACGGTGGCAAATTTGGAAACACGGATGTGCGGTAAGAATCAACAACAGTGAAAGATTTCTAGAATTCTGTATTGAAAATAACCTTGTTATTGGGAGAATCATTTTCAAACACAAAGATATCTACAAGGAGAACTGGAATTCCCCAGATAAAGACCCCAAATCAGGTTGACCACGCAGCTATAAACCGACGATGGCGATCGTCTCTTGTTGATGTTCGAGCAACCGAGCAATCCGAGGGGGTGAGATTGGTAGTGATCATAATTTAGGCCTAACAAAATTGATAATTAGGTTAAAAAATAAGAATAGACACCAACCGCCAATTCTATTTGACTCTGCCAAATTAAAGAATCCAGCATCAAAAGAGGCCTTTAGTATTGAACTTTCAAATCGATTCCATCTCCTTAGGGAAATTCCCCTTGATGATTTCGATAAATACATGTATTGCTCTCAAGTTCAAGAGACTTTAATTATCACATGTAACAATATCATAGGACATATTAAGAAAACCTCAAAGAAACATTGGATCAGCGATGAAACTTGGAAAATAAAGGCTCAAATAAAAGTTTCTACGAAGCCAAGGAAAACAAAAATTGCTGCCATTAAAACGTGCAGAGCAAAAAAAAAACTGGTTAAAACATCAGAAAAACTATAAAAAGTATTTTGAAAGGCAAAGCATCTGAGGCCCGAGAAGCAGCCTCTATGGGAGATGCTCAGACTCTTTTCAAAATCACAAGAGATTTAACCAGAACAAACTCCAACAAACCCTCAACGCTCAAAAAAAGGTTATCACCAAATTAGAAGACCAAGGTACCCGATGGACAAACCATTTTCAGATTATCTTAAACAGACTGACCCAGAAATGCCCGCGTATTTAGAATGAAAAGAGGAAAAAAAAGTACAAATGAAGAAAGGTCCTGTCTCATGTTTGGAGATTGAGAAAGCCATTGCAAAATGTAAAAGTAACTGTGCCCCAGGTGAAGATCGCATCATAACTGACATATGTTGAAAGTAGACGCATCAATGAGTGCTAAGGGCGTTGTTGGTTTTTCAAAAAAGTATGGACAGAGAAGAAAGTCCCTAATGCATAAAAAAGGAATCCTTATCAAATTCCTTAGAAAGGGGACATATCCCAATGTAACAACTGGCGAGGCATTAACCTCCAGTCTGTTCCCTGCAAGATATTTTGTCGGGTCATCCTACAGAATCAAATCTGGTGTAAATAAAGCACTCAGGGAAAACAAGAAAGTTTTCACGAAGACAGGCCTTGCATTGCCCTTTTTTTATCTAGAGCACAATCATATACCACATATAACAATCAATCGAATGGAACTTCTCAGCTTACATTGATTTCATTGATGTTAAAAAGGCTTTTGATGGCGTGCATTATAAAACTTTGTGGAAAATGCTCCAATAATACAGAACTCCTCAGAAAATAATCAACATCTTATGTGACAGGTGTGCCAACAACCAGTGCTGTGTGAGACATAGAGGGCAACAAAGTGAATGGTTTGCAATTGCAGTAAAATCAGGAGTCTAGCAACGCTGCGTCATATCTCCTCTCTTCTTCCTCACTGCTATTGATTGGGTAAAGAAAAGAGCTACCAACCAAAAACCTAGGGGAATTACATGGGAGGCGCTCAGTAATCTTTAGGATAATGATTTTGCAGATGTTATAGCCTCACTTTCTTACTCATTTGCGATTTAAGTCTTTATCTATTTCCTCTCCGTTACCAAGCAGGAGATTCTTCCAATGCGTCCTTATTAAGTATCCAGGTGAATGATACCCAGATTATCCTTAATCATAAATTAGACCTAATTGAAAAAAAAACTTGTGATAACTAGTGCTTGTTCATGAAAGAAAAAATCAGTGCATGTACCTTAAAATGCTCGGTCCACTACTGTTTAAATAAAGCCATCCTATATTTTATTAAACTTGGTGGGTTTTTTCTGTAGAGTAGCTTATTATGTGTATTGATTGCTGTTAATGTTATAGTCTTGACCAAAATTACTGCAAAAATTGTTGACAGAAACCTTAAAGCTCAACTTAACGAGGGATAACCACGGAAATAAGGCACAAGTCACTCTTGTCTCATGAGTTACATACTGAGTTACAAACACTTTCAAAATATGTAGTTTATGCCCTTTAAGAAGTTGTAGAAACTCTAACCTAAAATATACCATTTCAAATCAAAATAAAAATGGTTCAATGTGTTGCAATTTTTTTTTATTCAAAGAGCCCCAACTCAAAATTAGTCTGATAGAAACACATTTAGTCTTGTTGGGTTCAAGCGTTTAATTTTTAATTGACTTGAGAAATGCATTAAAGATTTTATTGTTAGTTATACCTCGACAGGCTGAAATATGCTTAAAATCTGCATCCCTTTTAATATACATTCTGTGCGCATGTGTATCAGAGATATTTGACATCTAAAAAGACTTGAAAAAGTTAAGGAAACAAAAGGAAATTGAAAATCTATTGATTCTGATGGTTGACAAAATTTTTGTTCCTTGTCATAATTAAAAGAATTTGAATGTGAATATTTGCTAAGTTAATCTATTTCAAATTGTTGATACAATAATATAATGTATATGTATAGAACCTAAAACATCAAGACCCTTTGATTTTGAAAGGCAATGTCATACTCTATTTCGCTTTGCACACTACCGCACATAACAGATCCACAACATTTTGTCAGAGTTTGAAATAGGCAATGCATGCTCTGTTTGAATACATAAAACACTGGCTTTGTATAAAGTCAGCCTGCCTTGTATATGAAGGGCAAGATAGGGCTATAGAAAAAAGTAGGAAGATGAAAATTGCTTAGATATATACATACACACGTACATGTAAAACAATCATGTACAATTTTATTGAGGCTAATAAGCAAGTCAAAAATGTAAAAGCAGAGGTACATGTATTTATAAAGCATTTCTGAACAAATTTGGTGGTTAATGAATACAAAACGTTCAAGATACTTGAAATATAAAATTTGGCACGTAAGAGTAAGCAAGTTTGAATATATGTAAAAGCAGCTCTCATTCTTTATATTTGTCAAGCTATTGATGATGACATAAAATACTGCATTAATTGGTTCAATATATTACACATGAAAATTGACAATGCCATTTGTACACAACATTTATAATAAAATATCCACCTGATTACATGATTAAAGTTCAAATAAAGTCAAAGCTAGAAATTTAAATCAAAAACAGCAAATCATATTCTCAGCAATGGCAGAGACAAACTTATCAATGCACCTGTCTGAATCAGTATCAAAGAATTAAAATTTCAAAGAATACAGGAGTACCAAAGTAATGTATAATTATGTAAGAGTTGAGCTTGCAAACATGTATATCTCCAGTACATTAGTACACTAGTACATACTGTGTTTGTGGCAATCAGAAGAAGCAAACTTGTTCTATGGCACTGGCAGTGCATACTTGTGATAATCAACAAAAGAACTCTTAACAAGCTCTTTATGCCACAGCAATGATCCTTGCTATAAATTTATCTTTTTGAAAACTTAAAAAAAAAAAACAATACAGTTGCTGAATCTGCTTTGGTAACAAAATGAATTCAGTGTGAAAAATTCATAAATGTAAGAGGCAACTAGGGACAGCTACATATCTGTTGAATACATGTATTTATTAAACAAACTTTTGGGGCCAGAGCATGTGAATGAAACAAATTGTTACATTATCTGCTTCAAATTCAAATCCAAGCATGTGGGATGAGAGCTAGAATTCTAATTTCTAAAACCTCTCAAAGAAAATGAAATGTTTATAATTAAACATAAATAACTGAAAATGACATATTTCAGACCTATGCCTGGTTTTCACTGGCCATTTAATTATTATCACACAAGAAACATAATACATGTACAGTGTAATCCCATACAACATTTACTCTGGCATTTTGCTGTCCCCAGTTGACTTCCATGTAAGCGGCTAGCTATATGCAAGTGTCACATGGTGAATGCAAAATGAAAACTGTTTCATCACATAGCTTGTAAATTAATGTCAACTAAGTATGAAAGACTGTATCACAGATTCTGTTTTGGATTAGAGTATTCTAAAAATGTATAAACATAAAGGCTTGTTATGGCACAGGATATCCAAAATAGAGAAAATTGGCAGCTGGAAGCAGAGGGGGCTATATCCTGCAGCCAATGGACGCAGCCATTTCTGGATCCCTGAATCTCTTGCAATAAAACAGTAGTGATAATTATATTAGTTATTTCAGCATAAAAATTAATGTTTTCATTAACATCCTAGTGACAGCTCATCTTCTTCTTGATCACTCCAAATCTCATTCAATAATCCTACCAACATTATATTATCATCTTCATCACTAGATGGGTCATTATCACTCTCCCACTCCTCCCCGTCCTCTTCTTCTTCTTCTTCATCATTATCGTCATCATCATTCTCAGTATTGATGTAACCAGGGTCAGTCAATTGTCCTAAACAGCCATCTCCTTCTTCAACATCAAATTCTTCCTTAACCATTTCATGATCGGTTTTCTTCGGTTCTCTTAGCAGCAGGGTCATTTTCTTTGTCTGCGCTATCTCAACAAGGCAGTTATATTCTTCAGGTGTTGTTCGCAGATAGTAAACATCTAGGAACTTTATTGCTGATGACTTTTGCAGGAATTCCAACACACTTTTGAAAGTGAGAGAAGGCACTCGTGTAATGTGAAGTGTGTGAAGTTGAGGCAGGTTCTTGACTAAAGTTGTAAGGGATTTGTTGGTTAAATGAGTGCACCGACAAAGGTTTAGCTTTTCGAGACATGGCAGATTCTGAAAACAAAGAAAATCACTCATTAGTTTCGTAATTTATTTGACTAAAAAGACTAGAGACAGATTGGAGAAGGAAAGCTGAAAGAAGCGGCAAGGAGGGGAGCTAGAATGATGTCAGGAAAATTACACCCTGATCTGTTTTGAACAAGAGCTCAAACAGAATGGTATGAGAGAATTAAAAAGGGGGATAATTCTCCCAGGAACCGGTTTACTAGCCACAGATTCGACAACAACAACGACAGAGGCACATCCGTGGCCAAACATTTTAACCTTGATGACCACACCCATCAACGTGTCAACGTCATTGCCATTGATCCATTCCCAGGCTCAGACAACATCAGCCTCTTGAACAAAGAAATTCATTGGATCCACACACTCGGGACTACAGAACCACATGGCAGGAACATCAAGGAGCAAGAATCATTTCCCATCTCTAATCGCTGCAAGTAATGTCTTAATGCAGTCTTCCATTCACCCCCAGTTGCACCTTCCTCTACACCTTCAAATTCAATGTATTTACTTAGATCCACTCTAATTTAGAGAGTTAATTAGGGAGCTAATTAGGAGACGTGCAGCCGGGGTGCCTGTGTGACTATCTGGTCCAGACATAGAGAATATAATGATAGCCAGAATAAGTCTTTTTTCTTTTCACGGACCTTTTTAGAGGGGTTAAGATCTGTATGGGCGTTAGCGTTCTTTCAGCATTAATTTTTTTTACTATTCTCTTATAGTATACCTTTTTGTTTACTTATTTTTATTAGCTAGCGATATATGGACAGATAGACAGTTTTACAGTAAGAATGGTAAGAGATAGATAGACATATATATACATAGATAGATAGCTAGATGATAGATACATAGAGTTAGGGAGAAAGAAAGGGGAGAGAGAGGGAGAAAGGTGTAAGAGATAGATAGGAATTACGTGGCACTAGACATACACAGCGTGGGGGTGAAGTGGTAATGACCACTTCTTGCATCTGTGAATAGCCACTTACCTCATGCACCTTTCAAACACATTGGGGGTCTCTTTCTTCTGTTATCTTGTTCTACCTTGCTTTTAATTCTCGTTTTATCCACTCACACCACATAATTATCTCGTTGGCTATTAGTCTATTTCTTTTTCTTTCACACTGTGCCTCGCCCGTCTTGTCCTAGCTTCCCGCTCCACCTTTCCTTTCTATTATACACACTCCTTGTGCTCTTTGAATAGCATTTTATATGCTTTTGCCTACTTGTCTTGCTTTGCATTTATTTCTCCTTAACTCACTAGTTACCCCTTTCCCCATTTTGTCTCTCCCCTTCTTTAATTAGCATGCTCTCTACCCCTGGCCTTCTACATTCATTGCCCTGCTCTCCTTTCTTGCTCTTAACATTGCTTACCTGTCATGACTCTGCTCCTTCCAACAACCACTCAACTGGTTTCCGCCCTTTTCCTTTTGCTTCTCAACAGGCATGCCTTTGTATTTCTTTGCACGTTCTTCTTTTTCCCCCACCATACAATGTACTTTCGCTGGCTATAACTGACGTTGCTTGATTCTTTTAGGTTGATATATGTTTCTGTGGGTTTTTTTTTTACCTCAGTGTGACTGACGAAGCCATTGCAAGCGAAACGTTTCAATGTTTTTCCTTTAGTTTTACATGTATTTTGTCCTTATAAATTCAAGTTGGGTGATTCTCGTTAACAGCTTACTTGTAATGCCATAAAATGCAACATATTTTTAGACAATGCAAAACCCTTAAAAAGTCCAATCCTCAATAGAGATGATTCTCCTAAGTTGTCTTACACATTAAATTTTAGCTGAAAGAATTTACCTCTAGAAGTAACCATGCTATGTTTCTAATATAAAAAAGAGAGAGTTGTTTCTCCTTTTTAAATTGCTGAAGTCTTAAACAAACTGGAACAAATTTTTGTGCAACAATTGCACAAATATACAAAAATTACTTATAAATTAAATTTTAAAAAACTGTTATGAAACAGGAAAAATCTAGGTTTTAAGTATTGATGTAAAAAAGGTGCATGTACTGTAGCTTAGGTCTGAGTAGATTAATTCGAAAGTAGTTAAAATCTAGAAGTAATGCAGGGAGAGAATCTTAGAGCAGTGCTCGAATTAACTAAACCACATAGTTTGATACTGGTAATAGTTAAGTCTGTGGGATATCTGGGACATTCTTTCTATTTTTATCAGAGAACATTCATATAATTTAAACTTTGTTGCTATTCAGGGCTGTTGCTGTTCTGTCAAGGAATAGGGTATTAACTCTTTAACTCTGTATGATATCAAAGACTCATAGCCCTAACAGATAAAAGCAAAGGAAATTTTTGACATAAATAACAGCTTTGCCTTTCTTTTCATTCACTGTGTGCAAGAATGCTATTGTTGGAGGCAGGGCAAAGTAAATCGTTAATTTTGTTTTTGTTTTTTACTTCAAGAAGAATTAAATAATATGGTATTTTCAACTATTTGCTGTTAGTCTTTTTTTATTTAGATCCATATAAAAAAACACAGTTTATTATTTCAAGGAAACAACTAGAGAGCTCTACTTACCACTGATAAATAGTACTAGCTTTCCTTTCTTTAAAAAAAAAAGTTTTACCAATTTTTTGTATGATTTCAGAGATAAACTTTGCTTAGTTTGGTTCTCATTACAGGGAATCATTAGCAGCAGTTATGCCTCACTGAATTAGGCCCACATTAGTCTTGCAACCATTCCAAATGAGTAGTATTAAGTCGAAATTGGAAGGAAGTCAGATATTGATATCACAGAAAAGCTTATTTTCTATACTTTCAAATACAACAAACAGAAAAGCTCGATAATACTTGTGTATGAAGTTAAAGACATTTTTTTAATCTGCAGGGTTAGGTCTTTTGAAATTTCAGCAAAGAAGAAAATTGCATTTAAAGTTTAGACGACTATAAAAGTGTAGAAACCTTAGCAATCATACTTATTACAGTTGAACGCATAAAACATGAAATTTCAATATAAACCAGGTGGTGAAACTGTTCAGAAATGGTTTTAGTCTCATTATCGCAAATAAAAAAATTTTGACTTCTGAACACCCACCCAACTTTGAAAGCCTGTAACTCAAAACTAAGCCATTCGACTTACCACTCATTTGGACAAAATGCAAGATTTTTATGGAAGATAGTACTTAGTAGCAAGCAAAGAGATGTAAAAACATTAGGCTGCTGTCATAAGCTGTTAGAATGCCTTGTCAAAATTTTTATCATTGCAAGAACTAATAGTATTAGTAATACACTACTGAGAGCAGCTTTTGTTAAAGTAAAATAAGAAAATAAACAGTAGCTAGAAACAGATATTGAATATCATTGGTCTTGGGTTTATACCATTTTCTAGGTGTGGAAAAAGACATGCCCAATGACTGCTTTCGAAAGACATGGTGAGTGCAAGATAGGGTAAGAGAAGGAACATGTGAGAGAAAATGGCCCAGAACCCATTATCTACCCACAGAATCAGAAAAAGGATGTTCTAATGGCAAAGAGCCAATACTTACAACACCCTCTACAAAGCTACAAAACTAACGGAAAATAAGTTTCAAAACTCAAATTAATGGGAAATAAATTTTTAAAAAGATAATAAACGGTATGCTTTAGCTGAGAGTGTCACAAAATAGCACTACAGAGACAAGAAAGTAATTCTACTCTAAAAGGTTACTCACTTTAGTAAACTGGGCAAGAACAGTGTCGGTAATGATGTAACCACAATCCCTCAGACTCACTGCTTTGAGGTGTGGGCACTGAGTCCAGACAAGACGTAGAATGTTGTTATTTAGATAAATACCCTCTAGATCCAGATGAGTGATGGTTGGGGCCAGAAGAACACGCAGGGCTTTGCTTGACAGTTTCTTCTCTATCTTCAGACGTCGGATCATCATTCTTAAAAAAAAAGAAAAAAAAAGAAAATTTTAGTAAACCATGTATATTGCAAATTTGCAGTCCAGACCAGTGAAAAAGCTTGGGAATAGTAAATAAACTCATATGGCAGTCAGGCATGAATTACGAATCTAACATCAATGAACATCTCATATGGTACACAAGTTCCAAAAAAAGTCATGCAGTGAGAAGTTCCAACGAACATTTAATGTTTTTAATACATAGCTTTCCTTCAGGAAGCCAGGAATCTCAATCTATTTCAATAACTTTACTTACAAAAAAAATACAATAAAAAGATTTCTTCCCATTTCTATAGCCAAAAAACAAAATGTTTGCATTTGGGGCTGTGACAAAAGGCCATGATTCTGTTGCTTGTGATGGTGGACAATGTACTTTACTGGATAGCAAACAAATAAGACTAGTTTAAAAGGCTTTTACCCTATTTCCTTTCAAACTACAGTGAGACTCAGGAAGTTAAAAATATTTTTATTGTTTCAATAAAGAGATCTTGTTCTAGCAGGTGTTTTTGTTATTGCCAAAGAAAGGCTATAAAGTAAGAAAATTTTGATGAAAGGAGAGTAAGTAGTATTGTTAATACCAAGGGCCAGAGAGAGGCAGCCGAGGGGGTGGGGGGTCCTGTCACCTAAGGTAATCAAGAATCCTTTATTATTGGCATAGGGTTGAGAGGTAGGGGAAGGTTGTCTATAAACATAGCAGCGAGCTGGCGGGTCTGAATGTCCTGAATATTGAAAAGTTTTAATGAAAATAGTAATTAGTTTTTACTATTCAGGAACTATCATGCAAAAAGCTTTCATAAGCAATTTATGCAATAATTTTAAATTAAAATTACCATAACAAGTTCTTTATCTCTTGAGCAATGAGGTTTTCTGTTTATTAAATACTCTTGGTAAGTGCATGAAATTATTAAAATTTTACAAAAAGTTTTAATAGCCGTATTGAATTTTTTATGAATTTAAAATATATACGGACTACGAGAAATAGATGGACTTTTAAAAGCATTTTTCTCAAAGTTACATTTTTCAAATTTGTGTCATTTGCACTGTTCGCCAGACAAATTGTACATAAAAAGTGTTTCTATCTTTCTATCTTGTGACACAGTCGAAACATTTGATTTGGCTATCTTTTTTCATCTTTTCTTGTACTCCATTTCACAAGCAAGGTATTGCCGTGGTATTCGATATTCCTGTATCCTGCTCAAGTTGATCAATGTATGTACGCTGCTGTCTACCCGATCCTCTTTTACCATGTTTAGGTTCCCATAGGTTCAGTCCATATAAGATTTTTTTCTCTGAAAGTAGCCACCAAATCTGAGGCGCATTTACTTTGTGGTTGTGATGCTTGGCAGTTTACTCTATTGGGCTTTGTTTGGGATTTTGTCTTGCCATGTTACTCCATTGACTACGGTACTCTAAACATCTTTGTGTAGGCCTCGTCTAGCTTCATACTTGCTGCCTATGTTAGTCATTTAGTGTCCATGTTGCTGATCCATATTAGAGACAAATTTCTACAGCCACTCTAAAACACTTTATCTTCAGTTCTTCCCTCGTCCCAATCTCCAAATTTTATATAGTTTTTTGATAGTGCTGACCAGGCCATTCCAATTCTGTTATTTATATCTTTTAACTTAAGCAGCCATTTACCCATGCTCCCAAATATTGTACAAAAAAGTGTTAGTTTGTAACAATCTAAACATGTAAACCAATTATGCCTTTCAGCTTGTTAATTAATGATGCACTTGAAGGGAGGGGGAGGAGGCCAGAGGGATTTTAAAAGACAAATTTAGGAGATGATCTAACATGAAATCTCTTTTTTTTAATAGAGGATATATATATAGACAAATTAATGTCACATTCTATGACAATTTCTAATTACTGTACAAGTATAAAAGCAGCATACCAATCCAAGATATGAACTAGAGATTTCTTTGAATTATTCATATTTAAAACATAAATGATCTTAATGAAGAAGTAATCATTAATTTTTTGCTTTAATTTGTTTCCTTTGCTTTTTTTAATCTACTTTTCCCTAGCTTTGTTAGAAATATACAGGCCTACTGAAACTTAACAACATTTTAAAAAGCTACAAAATAGTACATTTAGAGATTTTACTAACCTTAGTATGTGCTCATCTGGAAAATCCTCAAGATCAAAATCATCTAGATTATCTAGGATGCAGCTCACAGAGAATTCAAATAATGTTTTCACATTTGTATTCCTATGAAAAACGCTCTGCGGGAGAAAAAAGATCATAGTAAAGTTTTGTATTGATGGAATTTAAAGGCATCAAAATTTACAAAAAAATAATAGTAACAATAATAATAAAAATGAGATAGAAATTTGAGTAGTTATCCTTATCAAAAATTTTCCATAAGTTATGAGTGTCTCGCAACCAGCATACAGATCTTTAGTTTGAGGTAATGTCCATAGTACAAAGTAGATATTTTTATAAATTATGATAATTTGATGCATATTTCAACAATTGAAGCTATAAAAATGGATTGTCTAAAATTTCAACTTATAGTGAGATAAAAATTAAACCTTGAGTTGACCATCTTTACTGGCTATAAGACAAATAATACATGCAGGCTGTGTGGATCAGGAAGCTTTTGTCCAATTCTTGTTACGCCATCTTAAACTTAAATTGAAAAGTGCTATAGTTCTGGTAATTTTGTTAAATACATTCTTTTAGGAAAAGCTATTGCCTTTTGATTCATAAATCATGTCTTACATTTATCATTTTTTCATTAACTCGTATTTTGTATGTAGGCCTATAGGCCTAACATTTATAATGCTGGTGGAAGTAGTGAACTTTTGGGTACATGCAAATTCTTTACATAAAATATGAACAGTATGTATACAGACCCTATATTCCAGAATGTAACAAAATTGTATTGCACTTGCAACCTTTTCACAACACCTATTGATATAGTATTATTGTAACCCTGGATGTTAAATAGTTACAGGTGTAGGCTATTTTAGCCTGTGCAATTGTTGTTGACCATCCTATAATTACTTTTTGGCATAACATTACCAAACATTAAAAGCAAGCCATTCAAAAGTTGAAAAATTTGTTGCAGTAGCCTACTGTTATAAAACATTTGATAAAAACAGAGTGAATCTTTCATCAATTTTACTCACCTTTTCAAAGTTTCTGAGATATGCAGCTCTAACATAAATCTGCCCGTTTCTCTCATGGTAATCATATCGCTTTGTGTGTTTATAAGATGTGGAAGATTTTATATACTCTAGCACTTCTGCCTCTGAATAACTCTGAAGTAAACGTGTTGTGCACAAATGAACTAGAGACACATAACCTGGAAGAGAGAGAATGTTTTCAATTGTTAACAATAATTATAGGCAAGAAAGTTTTTTTCCTTTTTATCAAGACAAAAATACTTGTAAATTTAATTATCATTGTAGACATAAAACTTTTTAAATACTAATTATGAAATGTGTAATTGTACGGTACTTCTTAAATATCACTCTTTAAAAAGATTTAAAAAAGCTAGGAAAAGCATAATATTCTAGCTAGATCTAGATCTAGGATCTCAATTTATATTATAAACTAATTCCAATATAAGGCTTCTATTATTTAAAAGTAACTGTAAGTAACAATGAACATAAATAATTACCGTTTTCATCAACATCCAAACCTTCCGTTATAGCACCATAACGAAGAATATAAGCTAGTCGTTTAGACAGTCTTTTCGTTAACTTTTTCTTCTCCCAAGAGGTGATAAGGTCATTACTGTGGTTTCTATCAGCTTTGGACATGCCTGTAAGTGTAACTAAAAAATTCCAAATGCTGGTGTATGATCTTGATTGGCAAATTTTAGTCTAAATCTCTTCCGCAAAATAATCTCATGCCAGCTGTAGCATTTCTAACTTTGTTCACAATGGATTTTTAAATTCCCAGTCCAAAAATTCTAATTATACATTAGTTTTCATATAGATCTAACGCCAAGATTGTGTTTATTACAAATGATTGTGAAATATCGCAGTAGCCTAAAAAGCGAAGGTAAACACAGTTCTTAAAATAGAAAGGTTTCGTAAGCTCTACTTTTGCTTTCGCTTTTCACTACGTTTACTGAACTTTCTGTGTACTGTCTGTAAGAAGCATCGGGCAGTTAGCTAAATGATAGTAAATGTCATTGTGAACGAAAAGATTATTTTGTTGTTACTCGGAGCATCAAATAAATGCCTAGCAGTACTTCTAAAATTAAAGGTAATTTTACAGAAATACTCTTGACCACTTTTCTCAATGATTCTGCTATCAGAGTGTCTAGATTTAGATTTAAACTAGATCTAATCAATTGTTATGTAAGGTTCAGACCATTACCAACGGTTAGACCGTTAGTTTCCTCATCTGTTTAAGTGTGTTGCTATGTCTAGATCTAGATTTAGATGATCTCTGTCGTAACTCTTGCCCTGCTTTAAGATTAATGCTGAGGGTAAGAGACCGTTTAAAGTACTCTAATAATAGATCAAGTACTGAAGTAGTATTTCTTACAACCTGCATACTTCATCGAACACCATGATCTTTGCAGGCCTTAGTTAGTACTTTGTTGTATAAATTTTTACCTCAGAAATAGATCGCAAAAGTATTCTGCCCCTGCCAATCAAAGTGCAGTATCTCCAGTCTTTACCTGCGCGTTAGTTTTGCTGCAATATAGAGCAAAAAGCGTTTTGCTTTTAAAATTACGCCATCCATACATGTGTAATAAGGCACAAATTCTATTATTACATCAATAGTTATAGTATGCCCTAGACCTCTACTCTAGTTTTCAGTCACCAAGTTACACAAATGTAGCCCTGTTATATTGCATAATAGAACGATCACTGCAGTTTGATTGTCAGAGACCAGCAGAAAAACTTGCTGAGATGACAACCGAAGTGCAGTGCAAGTGACTCACATTTATGCTTTGTTTGTCAGAGACCAGCTGGAAAACTCGACGAAATGACAATGGAAGTGCACTGCGTGACTCGCTGCTGCTTGATCGTCTAGTAGGCCCTAGTAGGTCCTACTGGTGGGCTACTAGGCTAAGTGAAAAGCTAGGTTTGGCTGAGGCATCACAGTGGGGTGACTGAGGTTAACGGCATATATATCCTCTAAATTCCCAATTAGTCATAATTGTTTCTTCTAATAACTGAATTGAATACTTGTATGTTACCTTGTTACCTTGCGGCATCATCAGGATTGATGTTTGCTGCTGCACAAGAAGACTTCGCAATCCCTCTCCATATATATATAACTCTGTCCTGACTTTTCTGCGATATGCTCTGTAACTTCAGCCCTGTTGCTTTACTGACTTGGTCAACATAGGATAATGATGGCCTGCCTCTTCCTCTTTTTGCTTCTGTTTTTCCTTCGAAGATTGTCTTCCATAAATCGGATTTTGTATTTCTTTCTGCATGTCCAATGTACTAAAAGCCTTCTTTCTATTACTAGTGATAGTAGTGTCCTTCCAGTCCCCATTACTGCTAACACATTTCCATTTGTTCTTCTGTCTTTCCAGCTCACTCTTAGTAATCTTCTGAAAAACCACATTTCAGCTGCCTCTATCTTTGATTCATCCGCTTTCCTCATTGTCCATGTTTCACAACGGTAGAGCAATCTTGGCCAAACTAAAGTTTTCAGTAGTTTAAATTTGAGAGGTTTTGGGATTGATATTTGTCTTTCCAGATGTTATTGAGGCTGACCATTCCTTGCTTTGCCATTACAATTCTTGTATTAATATCTTTGGTGCATGTGCCATCTGATGTTTTGA
>BMAT01005601.1:397642-407900 GCA_019649035.1 Elysia marginata | reverse complement strand
TCAAATATTAAAATCTTTTCAGCAACATTGAACGTACTAGAAATTCACATGTATTTTATTTGACAAGATCACCGTTACATTAAACATAAACTTGGGATAGTTGGGGTTCAAAGAAAGTGTTTATCTTTTTAGTTTTGTATACATAATTATTTTCCTACTCATTGAGTGAACCGCCCCAGTGCCTTATGGTATATAATAAATCCTTTAAATGTTGAAGTCCAATTTATCATCGTAAAAGAGACTGATGTTATTCAGAAATGAATAATAATATTAATAATAATAACAATAATAATGATGATGATGATGATGATGATGATGATGATGATGATGATGATGATGATGATGATGATGATGATGAGGATGATGATGATGATGATGATGATGATGATGATGAGGATGATGAGGATGAGGATGATGATGATGATGATGATGATAATGATATTAATAATAAAGTACATTTTATAACACCAAACTCCTCTGTGAGCAAGCTCTCTGCGTTTTACAATAAAATTTTAACTTCAACTATTGTAGCACAATAATTATGACATAAGGGTACACAAAAACCAGTGCACATTCACAAAATTTTCAAGGTAAAAAGATATGTCTTTAAAAGCAACTTTAACCCCTCTAGGAAATTGGGATTTCTAATACGAATTGCAGAAGCACCTCTCGGGGTATATAAATTTAAAGACTAGTAAAGTGCCCGAAAAAGTTACAGATCTAAGTAGAATTTTGGCACATGCCCCTAGAATGATGCATTACCCTATCTACCAACACAAAATTGGGGGGCTTTTAGCTATTATAATGTTGTATAATCTACATCAGGTCTTTCTTCTTTTTTTCTTAGGCTTACCCTCTGCGCGTCTAATATTCTGTCTCTGAGTTTCCTCTCAATGCTTTCTCTTGATATTTTCCATTTCCTTATAACCGTTTTATCTCCCTTTTTATCATAGTTCCCATCTCTCTCTTTCTCTATCTATCTATATATCTATCTATTTATCTATCTATGTATCTATCTATCTATCTTTCTATCTATCTATCTTTATCTCTCGCTTTGATTACATTTATTGTAATTACATGTCTGCCTCTTCCTTTCCTATATTCTCTTCTGGCCAAAAACCATGAGTTTCTGCAGCAAATTAATCTAAATAATGTACATTTAGATCTAGATTCTATAGCAGAATTTTAGTTTACACCAGTCTGTGGATTTAAAATAGGAGAGTAATTGTTCAACTGCAAAATTATTTCGAGCAGCTGAGGGATACGTAGATCTGCTTGGCCTCGCGGCTGCATTAGTCTTGAAGTCATGGTTCTCTCTGACATTTGCAAAAACAACTCTCGGCAGTGGGCTCCTTCTGAGCATATATAGGTCAATATTTTGTTCTTTAGCTTATCACTCGTTAGTTAGGCTCTATAGCAAATTACTCAAAGACAGAAAATTTATCCGTGATTTAGTCTCAAAATGATCAGATGTTGGAGGATTTCCCTAGAAAGATGCATCAACCTTCCTATCAACACACAATCAGAGGATTTGGGCTATTTTCCGAGCACGCAGCGGTTGGCAAAAAAGTTCTCTATTTTTGGGTATAGGATTTTGAATATAAACAGGGCTTCTAGATTTAAACTTTTAAATACAAAAGTACAGATTTTATAGATAACTCTTTTCTTTACTTGAAGCCAGTGCAATCGACACAAAAAAGGTGATGCGGACAAGCGTATCCTTTCTCAAAATCGGTCTAATGGCATTGTTTCGAACTTCTTGTAGACTTTTTACAAGATTTCTTGAAATATTTATATACAAAGAAGTGAAGCCGTTCGTTTTAGATAAAACTAATGCGTTTATTAGTAAGACAGTAGCATCTTCACTCAGTAGATGGCGAACCTTATTTATTCGTCTTATTTGTACATACATAATTTTGATGGCGAGATTTATCTGAGTTTTTTTTTCATAGTTAGACCTATATGAAAAATATGTCCCGAGGTTCTAGATATATTCAGAAAAAAAAAACAATTTCATTTCCATAAACAACAATTTTTTTAAACTTGGATGTCCTTTATCTATGTAGCTCGACAACTCAAAAGTGCGCCCGTCTTCTCCTCATTAAGTTTCAACCTATTAACATTCATCCGTTGTTTTAGATCTACAATACTTTTTTTTATTAACATAATTATATCATCAATTTTGGCAGAGCTATACAGTTGCTAACCATCTGCATAAAACTGGCTGCTTATATTATATTTCGAGACAATTCGAGCTAATGGTTACATACATATGGTTAAAAAGAAGTAGAACTTTTATATTCTTTAACATCTTTTTAGTTTTTTGGGAAAAAAAGTAATGTGTGTTTCTTTGTATTTTAACATTGTGCAACTTTTTTTATTTTTGATATGCTAGTTTTAAGTTTAGCAACTTTTTAAAAAACTGTTGAGTGCTCTCAAGTTCACCCCTCAGTCAACACAAATGCAGATTTATGTTGATTCCCCCATTTTGGTCATTAAACACATTCATCGTTTGCGCAGAGACAAAGACAAATTGAGAAGGAATGTATTTCAAGTGAAAGTAGATTTTCTATTGCAATTATAGCAAACTATGATTCTGAAATAGAAAGAGCTACAGCACTCTCAAGGTATTCTAGAAAATAGACGGCAGAAGACGTCAAATTGGGAATGAGAATAAAGCGCAAAATTAACGTTTTTTATCCGCAACCAATTGGCTTCAGAGAGGCAGTTTACCAACAAGAAAGAGAACTTACACTCTAATCTCATTTCTAGCAAACAGCGACGCAACGTTAAGATAAAGCTACTGAAAGAGCATGAAGGCTATGGATAGATCTAACCAAATAGAAATTGGAAATTACAAGAAAATACAATTACTTCAATCTTCCGATACTGATAATGTGCTAACAAAGCAATGCCAGAATCAATAAAATCATCATAGTTCAGATGCCCTATCGTATTGAGTTGTAGTCTGGTCACGTTTTTTTTTACCGCTTTGTTCATGAGTACCTCGGAAAACAGGTAACTACTGAAAAGGTTCACACACTCCTTTCTCAATCTTACGCAAATAGGGATTTCCACCACTTTCAATGGTCCCGGTCCTCTCTGGCTTTACACAGACTCTCTCTCTCTCTCTCTCTCTCTCTCTCTCTTTCCCTGCCCCTCTCACTTGAAGCACCCTACCCCTTTCCCCCTGTTCCTCTTTCATCTATTTCCGCAAGCATGTCAGAAACAATAACAGATTAAAACGAAACAAAAGAATCTCAACAGCTAAAGGCAGCTGCTCCCAGTGCCCTGCCGTGGATCAATTTCTCGTCATGTTCGGCGAAATTGCTAGGCCACTTTCTAGCTTTTTAATCGGTAAACTCGATCGTATGAGGGAAAAAAGCATCTCGAACCTGTTTGCCAAACTAGCTATTCTATATATCGTTTTAAAAGCCACGTATTTATGATCGTAATTCTGCGATCATAAACATTGAATATTACACACATCTCTTTACCAGTGCATTAAGTCTAAAGGCAAACGTCACGTTGTTTTTATTCTATCTTTTATAGTTTTGTGTTTTATGTTTGAGTATTACGTGCTCTAAGGCCTTTTCCCGACCATGCTTATGTTCAAATGCAATTACATAGAAGCCTCTGGAACAAATAAATGCCACCAGCTCACAATAGTTCTATTTGAATTAAACAACAACATAGTACCATTATGTGAGATCCGCTGCGGTATACATGTAAAAGAAAAAAGCATAATGAAAATTGTGCCTGCTGATTAGTAATGTTCCAGCACGCAACACTTTAGCTGGGGTTTTGTTTGTTTTTAAAAGGTACGGCTGCGTAAAGATACCAGGAAAGAAGGGGGAGGGTTATAAAATTTTCATTCATTTAGGTGAAAACTTGGGATAAAAGGAGATTTAGACAATCTGAGTATACACAAATAATTGAAAATTGAAATTTGCAGTGGAGAGAAGTAAAATATCTGCTAATAGTGTGATCCGAGCCTTCGAATTAAGAATAGCTTCGATATCCACGGCTTAGCCATTGAAAGAAACAGCTTATACCATGTCGCCACTACGCCTCTGATCGGCCTTGCCACTTAAAGGCTACTTCTCTCGACTGCTAATTTCATGGTTTTTTTTTAACCTTTTAATGATTTGAATGCGCAGTGGCTGCCTCCATTATTTATTCTGAGTATACACAAGGTAGAAATGAGATTAACTTATCGTTTGCTTATTGCTTAAAACCAGACCATTTGTTCGCCGTTACCTTTTCTTTAGTATCGTCTTCAGAGTAAGATTTATTTAATCTTATCATTTTTAAAACAGAATTTGTATTAGTTTGTTTTGAAATTGCTGTTAACTACATGTTAATGTGCACATTCCCTCCTGTATAAAACTGTTTAATATTCATGCTCTTCAGTGTTTGTAAAAGCTTACAAATTTAAACTTAAAGAACCTTGCAATTGGCACTCTAACCATTTGAGATCATTTAGAGAACGTGCAGTCTTTAAAAATTGTTCAATAACCTTGCATACGATTAGTTGTATGATGCATTAGCTAGTGTTAAATGTTAAACCGCTTGAGATCATAGAGAGATGCATTTCCTAAAAAAAAAATAATATTAATTCGGGTCATCACCCATATCCACACATTAAAAACAGGTTTTTCCCCTCCCAGCCAATGTGTCTGGTATCAGGTCCATAATGATTGTAAAAAAACAAAAGGTTTTACATGAGCATTGGACCGAAAAGACCTTATTCATGCTAACAGATGAAATAAAATAAAAATTTGGTTAATTATCAGTGGGGTTTTTTTGAAACAGTACTTTTCCTTTATTATATCTGCCACTCAGACGCTTCATTTGTGAAACTCTTTATTTATTCATACATTTGGTTAATGGCTTTACAGAATTAGGTTGAATGAGAGAGAAAGAACTAAATTATTGATTATAGCCAAAGTATGTAACGTGAACACTTGACGATCATGGCGAAATTATTCGTTTGGTCATTATCGTTTCTCATCTAAATCTCTTAGAGTCCTCTCTTTTTCTTTCAAGTCAGCTTTATAGTTCTCCCTCCCTCTCTCTCTCTCTCTCTCTCGCTCTCTCTCTCTCTTTCTCTCTCTTTGTATCTCTGAGTGTGTATGTCTGTTTGTCTCTCTGTCTCTCTCTGCATCTGTCTCATTTTGTCTATCTCTTCCTCTCTCTCTCTCTCTCTCTATATATATATATATATATATATATATATATATATATCCCTCTCTTTCTCTCTCTCGCGCTCTCACTCTTTGTTCCACCTTATTACTATTTCTTTTTACTTCAGAAAAGCCTGCGATAGATCTTGCAACTGCTGCTGCAGCTCGTCTCATTGCGATGATTTTGACAATGGTTTGCCAAGAGTGTGGTAACATTGCTAAAATCCGTTGGCCTCGGAAACTGATTGCCCATTGTCTATGCATGCAGTAAAATAAATATCCTGCACATGGTAACGTTGTTGTGCTACAAGTGGTCTTTGAGGCTAGACGCGCCAATGCCGGCGCAGGAACTAATACAATTTGAGCTGGCCACGCCTTCACTTAAAAGGACTTAGGATTTAAAACCTGACGCCGGATTTGATTTCCCCGCCCCAAAATTGGCAAAATCGCCGCATACAGGCGCTTTTTAGGCACATTTACTTGTTATGGGTTCGATTCCCAACCACGACGCATGTTGTAGTTGCCTTAGGGAAGCAATTTATCCACACTGTTCACCCACCTCTAAAATGGGTATCTGGCCATAGGCAGTGCTTGAACTTTGTATAATGTTAGTATTTGAGCGCCTAACAGGTAGCCGTGCTGTTAATGCTCTGAAATATGATGTGAATTTAATTTTGCTATGGTGTGTATCGGCCTGCTGGGGCAAATATGTAAAGTATTGAGACTGCCTTCGGCGGTTGAAAATCATAATTCATACTGTTTTCTTTCTGTCTGTCTCTTCATCTCTGTATTTCCTCTCTGTTGTCTGCATCTGACCCTCATTTGTATCCCAGTACCTGTCTCTCCACCCGTTTCTCTCTATATTTGTTTCTCTTCTCACTCACTCCGTCTCTTTCCCTCTCTTTCTTCTCTACCTTTTTATTTGTTTTTCTCCGTCCCTCTATCTTTCTACCCTTCTCTGTCTATCTCTAACCATCTCTTTGTCTGCCTCTCTGTCTCTGTCTGTTTCTCATTCTCTCCTCTCTCTCTCTCTCTCTCTCTCTCTCTCTGTGCCTATCATTGCCCCCTCTCAGTCTCTGTCTACCTTTATATCAGCCTCTTTCTCTGTTTATGTATGACTTTTTAAAGGGGGGGGGGGTAATCATTTGGAGGGTTAGTTTGCCACAGGATCTGTTTGTCACAGTTTATCATTTGGAGGGTCCAGTTTATCACAGGCCCAGTTTGTCACAGTTTATCCTTTTGAAGGTCCAGTTTGTCGAAGGCCCAGTGTCACAGTTTATCATTTTGAAAGTCCAGTTTATCACAGGCCCAGTTTGTCACAGTTTATCATGTGGCGGGTCTAGTTTGTCACAGTTTATCATTTGGAAGGTCCAGTTTATCACAGGCCCAATTTATCACAGTTTATCATTTGGAGGGTCCAGTTTGTCACAGTTTATCATTTGGAAGGTCCAGTTTATCACAGGTCCAGTTTATCACAGTTTATCATTTGGAGGGTCCAGTTTGTCAAAGGCCCAGTTTGTCACAGTTTATCATTTGGAAAATCCAGTTTATCACAGGCCCAGTTTGTCACAGTTTATCATTTGGAGGGTCCAGTTTGTCACAGGACCAGTTACTCATAGGCCTGCCCCAGGAGTACTGGATTTGGTACGTCCGCTTTTTAATTGTGTCAAACCATATTTATCGTCCCGTTTTAACTTTTAAAGAAAACATTCGGTCTTACTCTTAGAAAATTTTAATTGTGTTCGTTTTAAGCGTACTGGCGTCTGCGTTCGACTGTATCTACCTCACTTAGGTTGGACAATGGCAATATTTGGAATGTAGAAATTAGAATACAATACTGCATTTAAATCCTAGTGATGTCTCTTGGAGGTCTTTTAAGCAATTTGGTGTGTAATGTTCACTGTCCACAACTCACATACAAAAATCCTTTACAATCTTTTAATCGCTAGCGTACTGTATTTACCTCACTAAGGTTGGACAATGACTATTTTTTAAAGTAAAGGTTTCAAGATTGTACTGCACTTAAAGATTTTTTTTTAACTTGCCTTGTCCTCAAATCAAATACATAAAGTCTTTATAATCTTTTATGTGTACTTTTATGCATCTACATTCAACTGTATTTACCTCACTAAGGTTGGACGATTTAAGACAATTTGACACTGGAGGGCTGAGACACAGTACGCTACCGCTATGCTATCGTTATCGTCTTCAATCGCAAGGAATCTAATTCAAAAATGGAGCCCCCTTAGCCCATCAGCCATCCTGCATTTCCTCCCCTGTGGGCTTCGTCCTCCTAGTCGAGCCGACAACACATGGTCTCTAATATTATCGCTCTGGTTTCGGCCCAGACTTTATTGCAGCCTCACTGCTCTCGGATGTTATGGATAAAACTGACTTGTTTTAATACAAGAACTATGGCCATTAGCTCTGATTGCACTAAAGAACGTTGAGGAGTTAAAAGAGTGGTTCAAGAATAAAGTAAATTTACCAGCCAAACTTGGTCACCGACATCGTTGGCAAGGGTGCATTACAGCCTTCATTCATTTCATTGATCGTAACTGCCATTAATTGTCAAAGGAAAGGGGAACAGTAAGTGCATAAAAAATATCCTTATTGAGTCCCACGTTTAATTCTTAGGCTGAGTATACTGCTGGTTGGAGGCTAACATTAAAATATAGAAGAAAAAAACTTCAGTCTGCTAGGCTGGCTTTACAAAAGTAAAATCTTCGTTTTGGAATTGTTCAATCTTTTTTTTTCTGCCACATCAAAAGTTCTTGCAATCTATTCATTTAAACATGTCATCGTAATACTAACTAATGGAACTCAAGTTAGTTAGCCGTAGCATTTTAACACGGTGGTAAAAGTAGTTACCAAAGTTACCAAAAAATCGAGGGTTCCAAAGATATCGAAACGCAAGCATTTTTAAGCCATTTTTCATCATTCCTAGTTCTACCCACTGTTAATTTCTTACCTTAGTTATTTTGAACATTACTGCTTGGCCAGTGGCTATCTATGACAATAATTGATATTTCCTACCCATTCATTAATCAATGGGTTAGTTTTAATTTTTTCATGATGGCACCGTAGTTAAGACTCTTGCAGCGCTTGTACTATCAGCGCATAGAAATTATTTAAAATAACTTACTAAACTTTTAATTTTTCTAAGAAATACTGGGAGTATTTCCAAATGCGCCGAGGTCGTTCATTGAATTCATTTTTTAAAATGTAATTGTTATAATTATTCTGCAGTGATAACATTGCTAGAATATTTGAAGAATGTTGGAGAGTTTGAAAAGCAAAAAGTATATTTAAATAAAGATTTTGCTTTTCTAGAGGCATCTAAGTCACAATTTCTTAAACTTTCACTATAGCGACCAACGGTTAAATCTTTACGGTACTTTAACTTCTTTTGATAGAAAATTTTAGCAAAGGACTCTAGTTTGATGCATTTCAATGCCCTTTCTGCTCTCCTTAAACAATATAATGGCGGGTTTAAGAGCGGTTTAAGAAATGAATGAGGGCTGTAATGGACTTTCCTAGAAAATCGAGAGCAGAGTAAAACTTTTAACTTTTCCTTATCCTTAAACCACTCTCTAACTTCTCAGCTTTCTTAAGTGCAATCAGAGCCCAATGATTTATGTCCTCAAACAAAAAAATTTTGAACTATAACGAAGGAAAATCTAAGTGAGACAGCAGTTGTGGTTGGCTCGAAACAAGAGTTACCCTTACGTGTTAATGTTTAGTGTATTATGCCGCTGCGAACGGTGTATAATTGCTTGTTTTTTTCTCCAAGTTTCTCCACTACTACATTGTGTATAAAGTTCCACCACCTCCATTCCAGCTCCCAGTTCTCCGCTATAAAAGAAAATGCTTAAGCTCCTACCTGCAAGTAAAGGTTTCTATTTATCTTAAGGAGCACCAAATATACTTCGCGTTAAAAGGAACTGAAATGCAGCGACTGTCAGTGACATATTTAGAGGAAAGCTACCAGTGAAACACGACAAATGTAACATAATAAATTTATTGTGGATTCTGTTCTGGTGTTCGGTTTGCTGTTGATCATATAATCATGAGGCGTGGAATTGTTGCTCATGTTTAAGTTGTGCATCACAATAATTATGTTTTACTCAAACTTACCGTAAGAGCTACAAAATAATCATGAAACTGATGGGCACTTAAAAAAAGAAAAAAAAATACTTTTTAATATAACGGCTATAGCCCTCCAGTTGTCTATTGTTTAAATATGTACCATGGCGTACTTGAATTTCACTAATACAGCTATCGGCTGATAGCGAGAGTTGCTTAAACCAAAGCCCTAAGGATTTACCTTCTGTTAAGTCTTACAAACTTAAAGAGGTCAGAAGCGACTGTGTTCATGGATATCAATTTGGCTCCTGATTTCGTGTTTTGATGTGAGACATGAAGGCTTGTAGTTATACTTCGTTCATCAGATTTCTTTTTGCAATCGTAGAATCCTTTGAAATTCTTCAGACAGGACATGCGGTCTCATTGGTGAATATGCATGGTCTTGTCAACAAAACCATGACTTTCAACTTGGCTCAGATAGAATGTCAGAGCAGAGGGTTTCACGGTCTGGCCGTAATAAGTTCTCCAGAGGAGTTCAACTACGCCATTCGAATAACGGAATCAATGAGGTTGGCAGGATACTTTTGCTCATTGCTTTTTTTAAACATGTTATGCCCATGCTCCGTCTCTTCTCTTCATATAGGTACCAAAAAAGATGATGTTTATTACAATATCTCCTGCAACACCAACTATTAATGCTGCTGCTACTGCTACTATTGTTACTATTGCTACTATTGCTACTACTACTACTACTACTACTACTACTACTACTACTACTACTACTACTACTATTACTGCTACTACTGCTGTTGCTACTACTACTACCACTAATACTATTGTTACATTGTTACTGCTATTACTACTACTAGTACTACTAGTACTACTACTGCTATATTTCTAATACTTCTACCACCACTGCTGCTACCATCAATACCGCCACCATCACAAGTACTCTTACCACTACCAATACTACTACTAGTACTACT
>BMAT01005601.1:383563-396823 GCA_019649035.1 Elysia marginata | reverse complement strand
AGGTTACAGACCATAAACTTGGTGCCAGTTTAGTGGGCAAACAAATGTTGGAAAAATCTTATTCATGTTGCGAAGGTCGCGCATTGCAGAAGATAAGATATTAGAAGATGAGCCTTTATTGTCCTTTCAAAAGGCACATTGTTTTTGTTATTGCAAGAAACATAGAAAAAAAAAATGAAATACACACAAAACATCAGTTTTAAAAGGTACTAAAATTATACACGTACAAAATGAAGCTTGTATTCGTAAAGCGAAAGCATGAATGTTGGTTGATTGTTTGAATTTTAACGTCTCTTTTCACCACAAGGTTATATTAGAGACGGCGTTTGGATCAATTGGAAGCGTGCAGCCACACTGTGATGTAAGAAGCGCTTGCATACACCACACCCAGTCACATTATCCTGACACCGGGCCGACCAGACTTAGCACTAAATCCATAATGCTAGGCGGATCAGCTGCTAATACGAATTTTAAAGTCCTTGGTTTGACTCGGCCGGGGATCGAACCACGCACCTCCCTATCTCTGATCGAGTGTCTTACCGCTAGGCCACAGAGCTGGTCTGAAAGCATAAAATTAATGACAGCTAAATGAGTTTAATGGAAGTTGAAAAGAACGATGATTTTCTGTAGCGTTGTAGTCTACATTTGATTCTTAAAGGCTTTCCTGAGCGTTCAGAAAAAAAAAACTTGTATGGTAGTACAAAGTGTGGTGTTTACCTTAACAAGCAATATGATTTTGCTTCGACATTTACAGAGATAGAATAAATTCCTGTTCAGGAACTCGCTTTTCGGTTGGCAAATGTTATTACATTTCCTTAGAATCGAGTCAATTTGTATTTTTTTTTGTTTGTTTGCATTTCCTCGCCAACCAACCAACGTAAAACAGACGACACTCTCGACAATTGTTTTAAAGAAGAGACTTAGGTTCTGGTTGTCCACGTGGAACGAGTTTAATTTACGTTGAAAATACAAACGGGTGTACAATTTCTCTAAAAGAGTCATAGACTGGGCGTTCCAGTCAAGCTTGTTGTCAATAGTTAATCCAGAGTACTTATACGCTCAACTTCTTCGTTATTCATAAAGACAGGCAGCAGGGGCGTTTCTTAATTTTTTTTAAATCACCTTAGTAGTTTTAATGTTTAGAAGCAAAAGGTGGTCTCCCGCCATTTAATAATATTTTATGTCTTCTCTTTAACTCTTTTCATAATTTGTTATCAAACCTTGAATCAAGGTGTCCTCGGCAAATTTCAGTACATGGGTATCACCAGTGGTTTGGGATACACATTCGTTAGAGTAGATTGTAAAAAGAACCGGCTCTTTGCGGTGCCCCTGAGTTAGGTATAATCATATTAGATACAACACTATATTTCCAGTTATCTAACTTAATGTTTGACAATTTGATATGTTGCGGTCTAAAAGTTAAAAAGACTAGAATCCATGCTATCAAATTTTTATTCAGGTTTATCTTACTTAATTTAGAGATAACCAGGTGTGGTTGAATGGTGTTAAAAGCAGAGGAAAATTCTATGAACAGTATTCTAGATACGTCAAGATGTTTGTAAACATTTTGCAAAAACACAAGAATTGCATCTTCTTCACTTAACTTTTGTTCTCTCTATACGCAAATTGCATGGGATCTTGAGAAACAGAGAATCTTTTTTTTACTTCTTTAACAATAGTTTTCTCTAAACATTTTGTAACTGGTATAAGATCATTAACTTCTTTGACTCTAGATTTTTAGAACAGAGATTACCTTCGATGTTTTCCAAGCTAGTGGCAGTTTATGCTCTGCTATAGACAAGTTAAACAAGACTACATGAATGGATTAAAGCTCGTCCGAGCAGTGCTTGAAAATCCAACCTTTCTATCCGTCGGGTCCGCCTGATTTTGTTTCATCCACCTTTCCAAAAACGCACGCAACCTCATTCTCACTTACAATAAATCCATCATGCGGACCCGGACTATTCAAAACCCTGTCCATTTTTTTTTTGTCTTGGAAGCCATGTTTATCAAATGTGAAATAAAAAGCATTCAGTTTATTATCGTAATCGAGAACATATTCATCTATCTGGACTTTTTTCTTAAACATTCTTGCCATCGTTTCCGTAAAGCTCTACAGTCTTATTCCTAAATTGCTTTCCTAATTTTTCCTGGTATCTCTTTTGCTCATCTTAGATTTAAAGTCCTTTTTTGGACATGTTTTTGATTCATTTTGTCTCGGTGGGGAAATTTCGTTTTTGTTTTGTTTTTTTTTTGCCATAAATTCTTTCAGTTCTTTCGTAACCTCAGGGCTTGGAATGGGTATAACTTGAAATCTGCTTTTCGGTACATACAAAACTTAATTATATGATTTGGTTATGCCATTCAGCTCGGTTAGGTCATCACAAGCTTCCTGGAACACTGTCCAATCAGTACACACGAAACAGAGCTATACGTTAGCAGATAAAATCAGCACATAAAAATACGACAATTAGGTCAATAATATAAGAATGAAGAGGGAAACAATTATACTATTACGCAAATAAAAACCACGCGAGGCAAGTAGAGGACGGTGTGTATAAAAATTTAAGAGCAATGATAAATCTCATCAGAGATGCAGAGAGAATAGGCCGATAACAGTGATAGAAAAAATGAACAGAGCATAATTTTGTTTTTCTTTATACGTTTGGGTGAAGATTAAATGATTGTTATTGAATAACCTGAGCTTCCTGTAATTTTCTATTTTTATTTCCATTTTCTCCCTTTTTTAATTCTCAGATGACAAACGATACATAGAAGCAACAGGCCTAATATCCAAATCTACCATGCCGACAGGAATACAGAAAATTCTAGCTAAACCTCATGTTAAGTTTTATCTCGAATGTGTTTTTCTGTGCAGCGGACAATTCACGTGTCGAGCTGCCTGGTTTGACCCAGCGTCATCGGAATGTGTTTTAATCGGACCAGGGGGATTCCAGACTAATCAAAACACTGACGGTGGACAGATGTTTGTCAGAACAGAATATATTTTACCATAGCCAAGATATAATGATAGCTGTTGTTGGATGAAAATACATCTTCACAATCTTTTGTCCACAAAAAGTGTACAATGCAACTATGTAATTCCTCTTATTTTGTGCTTGCATGCCTAGGCAATGTTTACTGCTTTTCCTAAAACTGTTCCTAAAATCTCTTAATTTCTTTCTTCAGTTTTAGTATTCTCGGCAATCAGTTATCCAGCCTTTTGCGCAAAAGGTAAAACAAATTATGGTAGACTAGATCTAGCGTTATTCATGGTTTTCAGTCTAAAAGATTAGGGATTGGTGGTATTGCTAGCATCGCACCGTATCATCTTCTCCCAAAGACAGCATGTAAGGTCTACCGCCAATTAGCCCATCACCCATCTTGGATTTCCTTCTTTATAGGCTTCGTCCTCCTGAGCGGGCTCGTAGGGCATAACATTTACTGATACGTCGAAACGCCCATGTCGAGGCGCTTGCAGCCTGGTATAGCATGCCGGCATTTACTCCTTAAGAAAAGCTCGTTATACATATATACTATCCTTACTAAGACGTAATTGAGTGACCGGTTATAGGCAGTGAATGATCTTGTCATTATGCTTGACTAATGCGCTTTCACTACTGCTCTTCTGTGAGTCCAGCATGTAAATTGTTGGTAATTGTTGGTTTTTGAACACACATATATATACAATCATTATGTATGGTACTTACTTCATAATTTTAGTTGAGGTTGAGCTATATTAAATGCTCTGTTTAATTTCTTCTTACATGACGTAATCATACGTTTTCCTTTGCATATTTACCCTGCTGAATCAAAGCATTACTTTTCAACTGAACGCATTTTCGTAAACACATAGACATGAAAATATCTATTGTGTAGGAGGATAAAATCTTTAAGCTGTTACTAAAAAGCTGTAAAAAAAATACGAAAGAACCTCAAAGTATAAAACTTTCTCTGGAGATACATCTTGTTCTCAGGAAAGTGTAGTTGGTTTGATTTTTCCATGCGACTATGGCTGACACTCCTGGGAGAGTAGCGTAAAACTCTTTTGTACAACGGATCAATGCGACACTAATTTGTGTTACATTTAATCAACTAAACAAAAGAGTTCTCCACACTTCTAGGAACGTCCGCCATCTTTATGAAAAGAAAAGCTTTATAGGTGTAATAAAAGAAATACTGTATACATGTATACTATTAAGTATTATGCGCAGCTTCATATGGTTTTGCAACAAGCGCAAAATAAATCTTGGGTCTTGAAATTGGTACGGAAATTAAAAAAAGGTGAAAAATTTTTAAAGTAAAAATATTTGCTCATTAGTTTATTTCATTGTAAAATTTTACGGAGAAACTGTCACAGTTTTTTTTGTTTGTTTGTTGTTTTTTTTTTCTAGGTCTTGTCCGAGATGTAATAAGAAGATTATTAAAAACCACACCTAATTTTTTAAATTAGTTTAAATTTGATAGTTTGCCGTTAATTCTAAGTTGATTCCGCTTAATTGTATTTAGAGGTTCATAAAATTATAGATCTAGATCTATGTAAGAAAGGGTAAAATTAAGAGGAGGGTCTTTATCTTCACTTTATATAGCTTTGATTACTTTCATACCAATATCAAGCCAAGCGAGTGGAGATATTTTGTATCTATGAGTAAAAAAATTGTGTTACTGTAGATATTTGAACATAATGCATGAAGGCCAATTTGCAGGTGCTAAATAGAAAAATGAAGGTATAGCGGTAAGTGAATACGGAGACAGAGCCGGAGTGGATGGGAGGGGGGGGCGCAAGGGTGCGAGGCAAAAAACAGAATGGAATGATACTTGCCAGTCAGAGAATACAGAAACTAAGAAGATTTATTTTTTTTTCATTTATGAATAATACCTGTGTATCATGTTACAAATCCTCTAACCGAACTTTTTTTTTATCTTTACTACTTCCTAATACTATCGAAAAGATTACATTTTAAATTAAATCTCCTGAACAAGATTTAGGCTTGTTATTTAGTTATGTTAAATTTTTTAGTGTATTGAACGCGAAATTTATTTGTTTTGCAATTGTTAAAAGTTTGCAAGTAATCCCACGAGGCTTTTTTTTCATAATCTTTCGTCAGTTGATATCAAGTTCTATCCCTTTATTATAATGTTTTGTATTCTATGTAAAGATTTTAATGAAATTACTAAGAGAAGAATGTCATGAATAGCCTATCAAAATAAGTCCTTTACCATGGTGGTTATAGGAAATGGTATGCATAACTTCTAAACTTTTATTTATGTCCTTTACAATATCAAAGAGATTAATAAGTTTTGATTACTATTGAGTGCTGTATTTATTGTTTCTCGACTGGTAACTATGCTATTTGACAAATATTATATCACGCTTTATCCTAAAATAAGATCTAGGCCTCTATAAGAGCATAGATTTAGATTTAGGCGAGGAAACTGTAAAATAGTTCTATTTCAATCTTCATTTAGGGTAAAACTCTAAATATATCATAGAATGGTGGAATCAGTGGCGGCTGTGTGGGAGAAATGTTCATCCCATTACATCCCAAACGTTCATCAACTGGGTAAGCGCTGTACCTTTAATTTAACAAATTCTTTATAACGCCATCGTGTTATCTACTAAATAATTTTGTTCTTGTACGTGTTGAACTCCATTGATTATACAGTCATAATGTCTTAAATCGTCATCTTTTCCTCTATGTGTTTTTTTGTCTATGGCAAAGTATAGGTGTGCATCCGGATTTTATGATTACTTCAGTGACACTTGAATCTTCCCGACAAAGTTAGCAAAGATTTTTGCCATAAAGCTTCTTTTTTAAGAAGCGTACATGGTATAACAAGCTATGTTTATTTTACCAGCAATAGTGTGGGTGCCGCAACTGCTATAAAAGGAAAGTTCGAAAACCTTCCAAAGCCAAGCATTTTCCGTCCATTTTCACTTGAAGCTTGCTTCAATCAACTGCTAATTACATATCTTAAACATTTCAATCATTCTTTTCATAAGCACTAAGTCTAATTCTTAACTTACTTTATGGCCTTCGATTTAGAGGGATAAATTAAATGTCATAACGACACGTTCATAATCTATTTATCTAGGTAATCAATTGTACTTCTTTGTCCGGTACTTTAGGGCGAAATTTTTGTCAAATTTATTATATTTTTTGCACAAAAGATGCATTAAAAAGGGAAAAAAACAACCATGGAACAAAAAGTAATTCTGTGGCCTACTATTTCTTGCTTGATAAGTTTTGAATCAATTTATGTTTTAGCTTGACATTCAATATAAAATTAATTTTATTCTTTATTCAAAAGTTTTAGTCGAATGAGTATCTTGTATATATGTGCAATTTTTTTGTAATAATGTGTGTTTTGTATTTGTGTGCGAGTATGCTTACAATTTCAGTGAAGGTTCAATTGCATGCAAAATTTTGTTTGTTTAGTACTTAAAAGAAAATGTTACGTTTTTAAACAACTTTTAGTACAACTTTTCAGGCCGGCAAGGGAAACAAAAAATGCGCACAATTATTGACCTACTCACTTACTTCCCTTCAGCCCGCAGACTTTGCAGCGAAGTTTCCTCTCTTTAACCCCAAATTACTTTGTAATATATTTCAAAACAGGCCGCCTTGTTAATGAAGCTTATTTATTTCTAGATAACAGTATTATTATTTCCCCTTATTAGTTAACCATCTTTAACAAATTTCATTCTGTCTGAAAAATTCTCATCAATTACAAAATGGTAAAGAACAAGCTTGCTACAGGAAGTTTTTTTTATCTCTTGTGATTAATTTGTTATTCAAACAGTCTTGCATGCACCAACCCAGGATTTCCTTTCTGTTTTAGTTACGATTTTTTTTTTCAGATAAAGAAAGATTTCATTTTTACTGTTTCTAGAGAATGCTTGGGCCTGATCTAATATTTCCCAAAAGATGTTAAACTTGTTATTTTTTTCTTTCAGTTGAATATGTTTACCTAGTGATGCCACAGTGAATGAACATACCTGAATTTGCTCTCAACACTTCCTCACAACAACAAAAATCGGTAATCTTGAAAAAGGGAAGCTACTTATTTTGTCGAAAAATTCTTTTCAAATTCAATGCGCTTAAACCTAGGCCACCGTACTCAAAAGGCCTGTCAGTCGAAATGTAAACAAACTTGTGCAGTTCTAATGATCTATCTCTTTTAAGTTCTTAGTACAGTTAGGGCACACGAGGACTCAACTAGTGCTATCCTGTTATGGATCGGCCCAAAACAAAGTTACATACAAAATATAGGGAATATGATATCACTCATTTTGGAGTTTTCGGCCTGTCCTACAGCGGCGTAGGCTTAAACTAATTAGCACTGGTAAAACAAACAAAGTAAAAAAAACAAGATACAAAACTTCAAAACTTGAAAAAATCAGTACAATCTCTAAATTTGTATTGAGAGTTTGAGTGCACAATTATCTCGCGACTAGTACCAATGTGTCGGATGCTGAACATTTTACTTTGAATAATTGCCTTTTTTAAATAAAGGATGTTTTCTTCTTTGTATCTATATTTGAAAGCTAGCAAAGTTTTAACATATTCTCACAAAATTTTAATAGTTTTGTACATTTTGAACGTAGATTTGGAAGCTCAGAAAAATTTATTTTGTTCAAAATTCCAACGCCTTGTAATATGAAAGTTACGACATCCGACTCATTTTCTCTGGCCGCGTTATAAATGACGTTATCTTGAACGTATTGCGTAGTACTAGTAGATATCAAACTCTCGCTAGATGTGTTTTGGTGTCGATAAAACGTTTATAGAAATCACCTCGTTTGTTCTCCCAACTGTTATCGCCATTTCTACGTCGTCACAGATGACACTTGGTCGGGTTTAGACTGAAAAAAGTTGCAACAAAACAAAAGCTTGAACTGGCTGCGAAAATCTCGATTCATTGCCACAAGTACCAAGCAGTTTTTTCCCGAGTTGAGAATACCCACGAGGCTTGCGAGCGACAGCGCCAAGTGACTCACGTGGATGGTATATTCGATGTAGGCCACCACCAGCATTGGACACCAACACAGGAAGAACAGTCCGAAGGTCAGGACCATAGCCTTGATCATCTTCCAGCCGGCGCGCGTCACACGTTTGGTTTCCAGATCTAGATCTAGTGACGCTTGACCGCAGCTGCTTTGCGGAAGAGAGCGATCGAGGGTTTGCTGTGTTTGAGGCTGTTGCATTTGTTGCTTTGCCACCTCCTGTGGGTGAAGCATATGTTTTATAGAGGTATCATTCACTTGGTTTTGATTCACTTGATTACTGCAGCAGTTGTGGCTTTGTGAAAATTGTTTTGGTGAAAAGGAACTTGGCAGGGTAATTTCGGAAGTAATTCGATACTCTTGAACTGTCACCACAACCGGTTGTTGTTGTTGTTGTCGTCGCGTTTTATACGCCATCGCCTCCTGATTCTTGAGACCCTGTGGTGATATTGCTGCAGAGGAGATACTAGACCTAGTCCGAACGTGAGCTAAACACTCTAGATTTTCTTTGGTAGATTTTCTAATGCTGCAACTGTTAGTGCTGTTCTGGACGGAAACATTTTGCGCATGTATGCATTTATGATGTCTAAGTGCAATGCGAAATATTTTTAAGTATACTGTAAACGTTACGGCGCTAAGACTTAAAAACATAATTGGATGAATAACGATCATGTACTGAAAGGGATAGATGTGCGTAGGTGCGCAGTCTTCAGCATCTTCAGCCTCATCAAACTCGTTCCAGTGCATGGGTAGGAACCCGTAGATCACCGCAAGGCACCAGGTAGAGATGATGCAGGCCAGAGAGGTGTTACGAGTCACCAGAGCCTCATAACGCAATGGGTGTTGTATGAACACGTACCGATCGCAAGCGACCAAAGTTGAGCCGAATATAGAAGCTGCTACGCTGGTAAACGTGAAACTCACAAAGCACAAGCAGATGTACTTGTCATTTATCTCTGCTCCTGTAGCAGGTAAGCCCAGTACAGCTCTAATGAAGACCACACACCCGACAAGTATGTCTGCAAGTGCCAGAGAGCACACGTACATGTTGGGAATAGTCTGGAGTCGGCGGCATCTCCCGAACGACACCAGCGTGCCAAGATTGCCGCAAACAATGAAAACAGCAGTTAACAGTGCTACGCTTGAAATTACAGTCTTTGATATAGCATCTGAGGCATGCGTGTGGTCTTCGTCGATATGACGTGTTCGATTAGACAGTTCACTTTCTTGACTTGAGGACTCCATTTTGAGCGAAATTCAAGTCTTGGTGGTTTTATGTGCGGATGTTGAGTGGTCATTGGCATCGAAAATGCTTTTTTTCTTTAAAGTTATCCTTTATTTCGTCATTAATTTATCACACTTCCTATTATTCAGGATTCTTCAATTCGATAATCGAGAAAGAGATATCATTGTTATCCCAATACCGAGTGAGTTCTTGTCAAGCAAGACCGTGGTCTGAAGACGTGGATAAAAACTCATTCATTGTAAGAAATGTTGGGCAAAACTGATCCACTGTATCTCGTAGATTTTCGAAGAGCTTGTTCAGTAATCAACTTTGAAGACTTTCTTGAGGTTTCTTACACTAAGCGTCAAGCTGAAAAACAAAAGAAAATCATGCGAGTGGTAAAATTATAAATAGTTCAATAAGATAAGATAAGACAATACTTTATTGTCCCAAAGTTTGTTGCAGTATAAAAAATTAAAACATATATACATAAAGATACATACGTTAAAGTACAAATATAAAAACATAGAGCAGTGTTAATTAAGGTAGTAAAAACAGCAATGACACTGGATACACCAGAGCTCAACAAAGAGAAATAAAATTAGCTAATATTTGCATATTACTGTATAATAAGAAATTTGTGGTGTCATCATAAGAAGATTTGATACATACTTAATTATATAATTCATCGCAGGTTATAAAGAAGATGTAAAAATTATGTATATGAAGTATCAGAGAATTTTTAACATTTAATTTTTCTTGATTTTTTTTATTATAAAAGTTTCTCGCCGTTCTAGGCATGAAAGATTTTCTGTACCTTTCAGTTTTTGTTTTTATCAAAACGAACCTACCGCTTTTTTCTGTAAAAAGGATCTGGTTGTGCAAAGATTGAGATGGGTCGTTAAGAATTTTAATCATCTTTTTTCTGAAAAATTTATCAAAATTTCATCAAAAGTCTGTTGAGGAATACCAGTGGTTTTTTTTTTTTTGCATGCTTGATCACACTAGTAAATTTTGCAAATTTTGCTATATCTTTTAAAAGGGCATCCCCTCCCCATGCACATACACAAAAAGAAAAAATCTTCCATGAAAAGGCACAGAAGATTTATTCGCTTTTCCCTTTCTCTGTCGCTTTGTCTGTAAGTCTCTTATTTTTTTCTTTCTGTTTATCTGTTTATCTCAGTGTGACATATAATTTTATCATCAGCGTAACTGTGACTTCAAAACTGGAAAAAGAGCCACCAATTCGCTCACATTCTCTAAATTTGGGAGAATGGAAATATGTTTATTTTTCATTGATTTGATACTTATAATTGAATAATGCACAGGTTGCATCTCATGAATGAAAAATACCAAGTGTGTTGCAAGCCGCAATCAGTACTAAACTTCAACTAAAACACATATACCGAAGTTGAAAGTCACTCACCAAGAACGAAACGTGCGATTATATAGATTAAAACCTCTCACTTGTTTCTTTTCCTTTTGGATTTTGTTTTATTTCTTTTTTTTTTCTTTACATTTTGTTTAATTTGTCTTTCATCACTGATAAGTAAACTTGATTATTATACACGTTTCCTAATACCTTAGTTGACAACGAGATATATCATAATTAAATTATAAAATCATCGATAGTTTAAGATTTTAATAGAGGAATGAAAATTGATGAGCAGTCCCTGTTATAAGCCATATAACGAACAAGAATGACATGTCTCTGTCTTAAGTAGTTAAATGATTTGCACTGCGTGTTTTATAAAGGCTTCAACCTTATATCTCTTTTAAAAAATTAAACTATAAGGTATCTTTAATGTTATTTTTTGTTATGAAAAGAGACATTAAAGATTCAAGATCGTTTCATGCCTATCAACTGACAGACATTGAAACTACGAAAGTAGCCTTTTTTTCCTTGGTCAATTTTGTAAAAGTTATAACTAACCATTATGGTATGATTTTCCAGATGAACAAAATTAAATGATTTTACATTAATTAATCTCAGAAAGCGAAATGTCAATTCCCACAAACGGCAGGTTCAGGATGTTTTGTCACAACCTTATAAGTGTCAACAGCAATCGTATCCGCTAGAATCAATCCACGGACGACTGCCGCAAAATGTACTGCTAATGCTAGCTTTAGGCTAAAGGGAGATTTTTATATAATTATGGCTTCACAGGGATGGCCATTACCATCGGCCCTCTATGCGTGCTGCCGAGTTTGTTAAAACCACAGAGGTCTAGGTGAAAACTCACCGACATAGATTATGCTTTGTAGGACAAGAGGGGTGGTGAAGGAAGAGAGCGAGAGAGAAAGGGGGTAGGGGAAAGCGGGAGAACAAGGGAAATGGGGGCCAGTACACAGCGAGGAAAACTGTAGAGGTTTAGTAGTGACTTGCTAAAACAGAAAAAGTCAAGAAACAAATTTTAATAAATCAGCTAATTAAAATAAATTACCGCTCTATGTCTGTCTGTCCATATGTATGTATGTCTGTCTGTCTGTCTGTCTGTCTGTCTCTCTCTCTCATGCTTTCCCTCCTTCTCTCACTTTCTCTCTGTGAAAGAAAATCTTGATGTGGTTTTAGTCTTCCACCGCCGAAAGTAGTCTCAAGACTTGACAAATTTCGCCCAGCAGGCCAACACATACCAGAGGAAATTCAACACATTTTTCAGAACATTACATATATATACACTTACGGCTGCCAGTTAGGCACTGAAATACTTAGAGTCCACAAATTTCATGGACTGACTTTAGCCACGTACCCATTTTACATGTGGGTGGGCTGAGGAAAGTGTGGATAAATTGCTTTTCTATGACAATCACAACATGAGTCATGGTTTAGAATTGAACCCACAACCGCCGTATCACAATTCCGACGCGTATAATACTGAACAATGTATGTTAGAAGACAACGTTTAAAAAAAAGCAAACAAAAAAGAAGGCTTGATGAGTATTGTTCCCGTATTCTTCGCGGAACTTAAAAAATAACCCTACGCCCTTACCAAAGTTTTGTTTCGTTTGGAACAATAAACTGCATATCTCGACCGAAGGACTACTTTATTAGAGACTGACAGTTTCAGAAGTCAAACTTCATAAAGAAATATTAAGACCATTTGGTGAAAACAATGAGGAAGTTCAATTGACAGTGCGGTATCAATTTGTGTTGGGCGATTTGATCTTAAGCTTTTTTGTCTTTTATTTTATAAAAAACAACATTAGTTTTATCTTTTGACCTTTATGAACTATTAACGAAAAAAGTTAGTTTCATTTCAGCCTCATGCGTCAGCGTTTGAAAGGAGGTCATGTTGATACACTGTTAGAATGCGCGGTATTAATCAGGTCACTAAATCCAGTTAGATGCATTGTCAGCAGTAGCGTCCCTTGGGGAGAAAACTAGTAAACTTAGTGGTGGTAGAAGAAGCAAAAGCAGCTGCAACAACAATCCACAGCCATGTAGATCTAGTAAATTTGTGATCAGCTAGGGTAAATCGGTCTAAGTCAAAGTTTTCACATATTGGGTTAGTTACAATTTCTAAGACTGTATTATTTATTCTTGAAGAGTTTGCAATGATTTCATTTTGAAGACAATGAATATAGTCTACGGTACAAAAAAATTTGTATTCAAAGGGCTCCCTCAATGTTAGTTTGAGAGACTTGTGCTTGATTCATCATGGTTTCCTCACATTTTAGTAGTCTCTACACAGCTTTTCAACTTGTGGCGAATCCCTCAATGTTAGACACTTAAAACAATAACTCTTCCTCTCTCTCTCTCTCTCTCTCTCTCTCTCTCTCTCGCTCTCTCTCTCTTTCTCTCTCTCTCTCTCTCTGATCTCTAACTTCACTTCCAAGCCTTTAACAACTTACATTCTAAATTTAGACCGCAATAAAACACTAACTGCAGCCTTCACTTTATAACTGAGTGCAAAAATTGCAATGGTTTGTAAGGTTTTCAAGTTGTTGGGTTTTTTTTTTCATTGTAAACCTATAAAAGTGATATGAAGTTTTAAAACGAAATAGACATACAATAATATAACAAATT
>BMAT01005601.1:359308-372473 GCA_019649035.1 Elysia marginata | reverse complement strand
ATAGATAGATAGATAGATAAGAAATTACAGAGTGAACATTTTCAGCATCAGATTAGTAAACTTCACGTTAATTTGTCGCCCGTATCATACACGGGTGTGTGTGCAAAATTTGACTTATCGATACCACCCGATAGTTCCATCTACATCTTATGTCAAATCTGGTTCAACATACTGCTCAAACTAGCCGAGTTATTCGAATAAATTATATTGCCCTCTAGTTGGTTATCATAAAAAATAATTTTCATTTAAGGTTCTCTACTGAAAAATGACTAAATTGTGCATACGCCTATATGTTATAAGGGCAAGGATTTCTTGTATTCAAGGTTTTTCAAAGCTTTACTATACAGGTTCATAATGAAAAAAGATACATTTGAATCTATAAGGACGAAATGATAGATAGGTAGGTAGGTAGGTAGGTAAATAAATGGATGAAAATTTGAACAGAGATGTATGCATTTCGTATCATATAATTAATAATATAGATATGTTTTGAAATTGTACCTATATATCTGGTCAATAACTACCTTACTTCTAGTTTTAGCACCTGTCACAGAGTTATTTTTCATATACACGTATTTCACAAAATTTTAATACAAAATCTGGTTCCCTCGCACCCAGTCTTTAAGCATACGAAACAATATAAAATAAAGTATCGATGCATGGAGAAGAGATCAATCCACACCTCAAAGAAACATTTCCAAGACAAACCAATGAATGCCTGTGTATAAAATATCAAAACACAATTATAAGAAAATAAAAGTTTTTTTTACAAGAATAAAAGGTTGTTTATTAATGCATTGAACAACAGTTACCACTTTATTTCTATGTGTGCACGCTCCTTATTTGTAAACGCTCTTAAGCGATGTCTACAAGAACACGAAAGATTAGTGAAAAGCAGTAGTGTGTCGCTGACACTAATGTATAAATTTAAAGACAATTTTCGACTTTACATTAAGTTTTTCGTTATCCAAAAGGTGAAAAAAATGTGTGCACTTTTTACTTTCAAAGTTTGTCTTGACTAAACACATTATTTTTTTAAGGAGCGTAGTGGCAACATGGTATAAGCTATGTTTGTCAAAGTGTCAAGGCGGTTAGTGCCGAAGCTACTTTTAGCCGAAGGTTCGAATCATACTACAGGAAGACATTTGGGGCATTTCCACTGAAAGCCTACTTCTTTCCTCTGTTAATTACATACCCTTAAAATATTTTTACTGTATGGTATGTATACTGAGCATTACTTATTTTCAATACATGTACTAATTTAGCCATGTGTTGACTGAATAAACTTGCATTGAATTGAATGATTCTCTAAATAGGAGTGTGGCCTTAAGCGGTTGAAAGATTTTAAAGGTATAAAATTAGCAGTGGAGAGAAGTAGGCTTTTAGTGGAAATGCCCGAAATTTTTGCCTTTAGTATGATTCGAACCTCCGACTTATAGATGCCTCCAATGTTTATTCTGGCCTGAAGCGGGTATTTTAGTAATTCTAAGTAGGCATTGCTTGGCCTTATGAACTAAGGTAAATCGCATTTTCTTGTATTACACTAAAAACTCAGGAAGCCTTTTTCAACTAGCTTTTCTACTATCTGCATGATCTATCATCACAAAAGAAAAGCGCTGTCAATAACATTAATGTATGAAATTGTATCTTTTTTAACATTCTACCTATGGATATTGCACACCTCTTTGCAGTGTGTATGCCTGTGCCAATGCATTAAACATTGATGTTCAAATATTTTTTTACCTGCTCCGTGCTTTTTTAAATATACGACTGAGAATAATAAATTGGCAAAAATCTTTTGCTTTTGATATCAGTATGACGGACTTGGGATATTCGCCCATGATGACAGCAAAAAGGTTCATTAAAAATTTTTTCTAAGACTTGGAGTCAGATCTAAAAAGTAATTGTGAAAAAAATAACTCATCGGGCGGTATATTTTCTTCCTTTCTAGTTGTTTCAATGCAACAACAGCAAAAATTACACAGCTGTAAAGATGATAATACCAATTTTGAGTTTGTAAGCCGAATAGGTTTTATTTGGCTCTAGTTATTTAGCGTAATAGATCAATTCTTTCAAAATAGAAATTGCGAATTATACTAGCTGCTGTGATCATTTTTGACAAGCACAACGTACATGGAGGCGCACGCACACAACCAGAGAGAAAGGGAGAGAGAAAGAAAAAGAAAGAAAGAGAGAGAAAGAGAGAGAGATCAATGAAGATGGGGCTGGTATATGTGTGTGTGTGTGTGGGGGGGGTAGAGGAGGAGAGAGGCAGAAAAAAAAGATCCTAAAAGATTTGGATACCAATACAAATGGCATATCCGACCTACCGTGTCATACTCTTCCTCTGTCTTCAGATGGCGATAAATAAACTTCACGGCCTCTATAGTCTTGTACATCTCTGGCGTTATCTCCATCCGCTGGCTGTGCGCTGCTGGGGACACTGGATTGGGTCGAGAAAACCCATACTGAAGGCTGGAACCGTCTTTTGTTCCTGCCTCCCTCGAACTCAACCGACAGCGAGGGTTATGGACCTCGTCGAATTCTAACAGTTTGCCACTGCCAGATAGTGCATCCAAAGCAAAAGATGTTTGTATTGGGGTGACCAAGTTGACTCTCTTTCCTTGCGGAGTGGATGGAAAACTGGGAGTTGACGAGCAAGTAGAGGCCTCCCACCTGTCGTCGTGGTCTGGGCGCTTCATGAAAAGATACTTGGGCAGCTCGCGGAGAAAGACAACCCTTACCCAGCGCGGCATCTGATGGGTGCGTGGAGTGCGGTAGTTGCGGTTGATTACAATCACGGTACATAAAATTGCAATGAGGTTCATCGTGAAAGTAAACATCAAATACTTTGCAATCAGCGGGATGGTGAGAGCCGGGGGTAGAATCTTAGACACGAGCAGCAAAAACACAACCAACGCTAAAAGGATGGAAATACATAGCGTAATTTTCTCCCCAGCGTCTGCCGGTAGGGCAAACACGCATATACTCACAAAAGAGATCAACACACAAGGGATGATCAAGTTGACTGTGTAAAACAGGGTTTTGCGCCGAAGAACGAAGTTGAAAACTACTTGCTGTTTGTACTCTTGCGTGATCTTGTCTTTGAAGGGGACAATGTAGCCAGGACAATCGATGATATCCCAGCTGCCGCTCTTGAGGTAGTCGGTGAGATCCAGTTTATTCATGTTATCGTAAAACTTGTACTTGAGGGCGTTGCCTTTGTGCGTCCAGGATCCAAACTTCATCTCACATACCTGTTGGTCGAACGGGAAGTACAGGACGTCGATAGAACAAGAGCTTTGGTAGATGGCAGGGGGGATCCACGCTACCTCTCCAGTACTTTTTAAAACACAGTTGGACTTGTAAGTTACTTCATAATTACCGTCAGCGCTGCAAAGACAAAGGCGTTTGTATCGTGAAATGTATGGTTTATTTATGAGAATCAGTGCTAAACTCTATAATCTCATCAAATTTGTTTTAGAAAAGGCGATGTTACTAGACAGATACATATTACCTGATATTTAACTTTTCTTATGGGTGTTGCATATATCTTCTCTGTGTGTAGATAAAGAAACCAATGTAGACAAAATTAAAAATGTGGAGGTAACTATGTTGTTTCCGAATCGCTTATATTCATCAAACTTTTAGGGAGCAGTAATTCAAGCGAGCAAAAAACAGGCATATAAATTACCGTACATACAGGCGGAAGTACATTTCTATTTAAACCAGGATAAAAAATATTTTAAAAAGTATTAAAGTTGTTGCTACTTAAGTAGTCTTATATCTTCTCTGGTCACACGAAATGGAAAATAGATGCAACATTATTTCAACACGAATACGATTTTCTCTGTATTTTTTAAAATAAATTTTACAAAATGTGGGATTCAATAAATAAATAAATAAATAAATAATAGTGATATAGGCCAAAACGTCCCCCAAAATCATTCTAGGTTTTAAATTTTTCAATAAAAGATCAAATTTTGATGGTGCATCGTATAATATTCAGCTTGATCTGCAAAAAATCACACAGTGGCAGCGTGTGAAGCTAGGCTAAGGTTAAGGCTTACTTGTTAAAAAGGACGAAATCTGGAACCCAAATTTTCTCAGGTTTGATCCTGAAAGACTTGATATCGCCATACTGAAATGGATCCCACGTCAACTGAAAGTCGGTCCAGTACTGGGAACCGCGGATTGTGGTGAGGAAAAAAACGTTGCTTTAAAGATAATTTTAGGAGCAACTTAAAAAATAACAGTGCCCAAATAGCAATAACAAACAATAATGATGATGATACTACTACTACTACTACTACTACTACTACTACTACTACTACTACTACTAGTACTATTACAACTACTACTACTACTACCACTACTACTACTACTACTGTCACACAATAATAGCTTTTTGACTGTTTGCTCAAAATTAATATATTTCTATGCACATTAAGAGATCTTTGAATTTAAACTCACCACTTGTAGCCACACGTTTGTTTTCATGACCTGGTTAACCTCGTCCTGAAAGAAGACGCGAAAAAAGAATCTCTTAATCATTTGGAAAAAATAATCTGTGAAGCAACCAGGGATAAATTAGGCACAAGTCAGATCTTTTTTTTTCAGGTATTAAGCTATTAAGATTTTCTAAAAGTCACTTAAGACTTTTAGAAAATCTTAAGTGATGCCTTTTCAGATGGACAAAAAATAAAACTAACTTTTAATCGTGCTGAGAATGTTATTCTTTGAAGCAAGCAAAATAAAAGGTTAATAACGGAGCAAAATTTGTTTAAAGGGCTCTAAATCAAACCCAGCCTGAGTGTTTAGTGCCTGATTCTTTATGGTTCCTGATTAACTGACATATTTTGTTTTCACACCAACTCTTTCATTGTTTGTTCATGTTTGGCAAAGAAAACAGTGTGCGCCGTGTCTTAACCAAGAGCACAGTGCTTTAGGGAAAACCTTCGAATGGGTTAATTTTTATACCTTTATTCAAGTAATACTAATAAATGTATTTTATAGGGGGAACATTTTCTGCATTATTCTTATTTTCATTTGAGATCAATACCTCTTACGGTTCATGAAATATGCTGTATTATTTTAAGTGACAAGGTAGGGAAACTAAGAAGTAGAGACAATTCTCATAAAGATTTAGCGATTGTATTTTGATCATGAAGTGGTCGAGTTCATAAAACTCAAAGTTAGACTATTAATTGCAGCCTGAATTCCGTCATAAAAGTCGTCCAGTTGATCTATATAAGAAGTTCTACTTAATGCTAATATAAGAAACTAGACATTTGAGGAGTAAGTATATTTTCTCTACCTAGGCCTGTAGCTCTAAGTCGGATCATTACAACTCAAAGTTAGACCATTTACAGTTTGAATTTCGTCATGACAGTCTGTCAGTTGACCTATAAGAAGTTCTACTTAATGCTAATCTAAGAACCGAGCTATTGAAGGAGTAAGCATAATTTTAATACCTAGGCCTGTGGTGCTAAATCTAAACCACTATGCAACTCTTCCCAGAGGTTTTCCTGAAACACCACTGACACTAACGCAAAAACAGATCAAGAAAGGCTCAGATTAAAATACTATTTACTTTTTATTTTTTATTCATTTTTGTACAGTATATTAATCCCTTTCGGGATATTTGTCTTCGTTACTCAGCGTAATTGTGTCGCCACAGAGCAGCGCCACTAATGCCCCAGCAGACCAGTACATTTGAAGCCTGTAGCTGGGTACCCATTTTACAGGTGGGTGGACTGGGGAAAGTTAGGGTAAATTGCTTTCCCAGGGCAATTGCAACATGGCATGGTCGGGAGGCAATTGCAACATGGCATGGTCTGGAATCGAACCCGCGACCTCCAGATCTCGTGTCCGAAACGCTAAGCACTCCGCCACGCTGCCCAATGATTGTAGCAATTTTTATCGAGGCAGACTCGCTTGCCTTTTTTTTATTTGGTTCTTCGATATCAATAGACTTTGAAGAAACGAAGAAGAATGCACTCAGACCTAGGCTGACGTAGCACTCAACAAGCTTGTCAGCCTAAAAGTAAACAAACTGTGTAGTTTTAACAATCTATTTCATTGAATCTTTAGAATAGTTAAAAAATTTCGGGGGAAAAGCTGAGACCGCCAAACTAACAGAGCCCTGCCGCCCTAAAAAGTTGTGTTTACGGCGAGTGCGTCGGTCAACTCAAGTTCCAATGTTAAACATAGAGGCTATGAAATGTACTCACATCTGGTCCCTTGGCCTTCACCTTGGCGGTGTCGGCCTAGACTCAATCGGAATTATTATGTGAACGGATGGAACCATGGCATGAAAATTTGCTGACACACGAGAAGAAGAATGATCATTATGTGTATTTGTATCGTGGGAGATGCAAAGTAATTGCGTTAGTGCGAATATAATTTATAGAATTATGCTGAAAACTTCTGTTATGCTACGACTAGGTTTATTGTTATATGGATAAACTAATTGAATTTTGTGATAATTATTATCGTGCCGAACAAACATTAGGTTCCAAAAATGCTGGGATCGTTCATAAGGGGTGGTTTGTAATTACCGTTGTGTAAAAACAACAGCTAGAGATCTTATTGTTTAATTAATTAAGATGGGACAACGAGAAGAAAGACTGTGTGAGTATGGGAAAGCTGCGATGGAGAGACCAAAAGAAATAGAGGTGAAAAAAGGGGGGGGGAGATAAAGAGAAAGGGAAAGAGAGGACAGAGAGATATACAGAGAGAGAGAGAGAGGAAGAGAGAGAAAGGGAAAGAGAGGACAGAGAAATATAATCAGAGAGAGGAAGGGAGAGAGAAAGGGAAAGAGAGGACAGAGAAATATAATCAGAGAGAGGAAGGGAGAGAGAAAGGGAAAGAGATGACAGAAAGATATAAAGAGAGAGAGAGGAAGAGAGAGAAAGGGAGAGAGAGGACAGAAAGATATAAAGAGAGAGAGAGAGGAGAAGAGAGAGAAAGGGAGAGAGAGAGGACAGAAAGATATAAAGAGAGAGAGAGAGAGGAAGAGAGAGAAAGGGAGAAAGGTTTTAAGCTTACGGTTACTGAGAACTCACCACGTTGATGATTTGGCTGAGGGCAAGACTAAAGTCTATCTCTAGAGAATCATTGTTGTTTCGCACTGGACGAATCAGAGGGTTGTACCCTTGTTTCTCGAACAGGTCGTGCAACAAGCGCCTCTCGTTCTTAACTGTGAAGACCCATAGACCAAATGATTATATAATCATTGCTTTAACAGATGCAACAGATGTGCCTAGTGCATTTTTGATAGTGGAGTATTCTAATACACCAGAAAAGAAGAGACAGGAAACTTGCGCTTTCGCATAAAAGTCAGGTCATAAGAGAACCCTGACGGAAAAAATACGCTAAATGGCAATGCATTTTGTTCATACCTGTAATTCTACACTGTCTTGCTAACCGTCACGAGTGATAATTATGATGCTCATTCGACAGGCTTATTTAACCTAGAAAAACCCTTACGAGTACATGGAGGCCCAAAAAGGGACCTGGTGGGCAGAGGGGGAGGTGTCTCTCTCCTTTCTAATGTCTCTGGACACACCCATCTGCCAGGTATTTCCCTAACATTGAATAATTCTGTCCAGCTAGACCTACAGTCACCTCCCCAAACCACCTCCAAAGAAAGAAATACACATAGAAGGTCGCCCCTAATTATAGTTTTTATTAGAGCGTAAATCAGGTTATTCTTATTAGCATCTTGACATAACAGTATAACACATGTAGAGGATGAAAATTATCTTTGTTTTACACCGGTGACACTTTTTTTTTATCCAAATACTGGATTGCTTCGAGGCTTACATAAGTTTAAATTTGCTGTATTGCTTTAGGAAGGCTGCTTGTAAAATGTGGTGGTTAATCGCTAATTGTCATTTGTTTGTCTGATATGATCAAATTCTTCGAAAAGGCTGTGCAAAAAAAAATTAAAAGAACATGCAACAGCCTTTTTTTTCATAGAACATCATGCACGGTATTTGAGAGATCGAAGATGTTAATAACTGTACTATAAATTATGTTTTTCTAGACCCCCCCCCTGTAAACTTGGTATTTTATTGGTATTATGTGCTTGACGTTTAAATTCAGGGTTGATGATTACAGAAAAAAGGAAGAAAAAACAAACAAATAATTATAATAAACTTTTTCCCGTATAACTTTTTAACGTATCTAGGACCGCTGTATCATATACACAGGATGAAGGATTTAGTAAAGTAAGATGGTTAGATGGCAGTTTCAGAAACTTTGTTAAAGGTTTCGATAATCTAATTTAGAAGGTTGGGGTGGTTATGGCAAGGAGATTAGGCTGGTATTTGCTTTTTCTGACCGGCGTTCAGTTTTACATCATTACCATCTTTGAGAGAGTTATTGTCAGGCGCCTAGAGCTTCAATTGTTTACATTTGGCGCTAGTATAGTTATGAAATAAATTGTATTGTTCTTGTCTCGATAAGAAACACCCACATAAACATCAATAACTCAATTAACGAAAAAGCATTGTCACTTTTCGTACAACGTAATATTTGCCTTATAGCAAATGTTTAACCATCTGAAACAAAGGCATTTGAACAACTATTCAAATTTTTAAACCAAACCTGAAACCAGCCCGGGTAAGACATGAAATAGAAAAAGAAAAGCTATATCATTCAAAATGAGAAAAAAAAATAAGAAAAAAAATGCGATCCTGTTGTTATGCGAAGCATTCTTTTACTGAATTTCGAGAAGGCTTCTTATTGTAATGGAGCTGAGGTTTAAATTTTCAAGATCGTTTCATCGAATACGAGACAACCCAAAGTTTAAAGTTATGTTTTAAAGACAAGGGCCTCTAAAGACTTACAGAGGCATATTTTTAGGTTCCATAACTAACAGTCATTACCGTCTGTGAGAGAGTAATTGCCAGGCGCCTAAATCTTAAATTGTTTACATTTGGCGCTATTATAGAAATGCAATATATTGTAGTGTTATCGCGTCGATAAGAAACACCCACAAAAATATCAATTAAAAAAAAAATATATATATTTCTCTATTAATAACACATTTTTCAATTTTAGCCCAAAGATCTAGATTATTAATGTGCAAGGAAATAAAAGAGCAATATTCCTGCAAAAATAAAGGGCATGTTTGCAAGATATAGAACGAAATGCTAGAGGTAGATCTGGGTTCTATGTTAGATCTCAGTCGATTCTGTATATTTTCATGCTATATTTTGTAAAAATTTTCATAAAAAAAACAAAGGGCAGTTTCTAAAAATCTCTTAATGTTCTCTACAATCTGAAAGATTCATACATAATTAGATCTAGACTTACGGATTAGATCAAGGTGTAATTTACATTTGCGCTTGGATCTAAAACTTCCTAGTGTCGGCAGTTCTGAGTTCTGATTAACACATTTTGACGGGTTTATAATACAGCATCCTTGCAAAGTTTTGTTGTTGTTTTTTTTTACTGTAAGTTTGTGCTCTAATGTGAGTTTTGAGTATAGGCATAACTAACTTAAATTATGGTTCCTTTTCGCCTTTCATAGGTGGGGTAATTTGGCTAGTAGTTATATTATGTGCATGCAACCCCGTCATTTTGAATCCATTCTCATATCGATATATCTCTGTCTGTTTTGGAGGATATATATTGATATTTTATATTTTATCAATAATTTATTATTCAGTTAGTATTAACAAACCGTCTCTTTTTCTTTTTGCACCAGTTTTTTTTTTTGGTAGATCTATCATTTCTTCTAACGTGTCGCAAGTCTTCGTTCATTCGTTCAATATTTAGCAAAAAAGCGCATTTTTATGTAAAGAAAGAAAAAAAATGATACTGTAGTACAATTACTTTGATCACACCACTACAATATAACTATTATCATGTACAAAATCAATTATAATGTACTTATCTTAAAAAAGCCTGATTCTCAAAGACTTTCTTGTATTTACTTACACAAGGACAAGGAAAGAATTGATAGAAGTAAGTTTAAAAATCGTCAGGTGTAGGAAAAACGAAAAAGCCAACCCTTTTATAGCGCACGTTTTCTTCGCAATACACTTCTCTTTTTAAGTGATGCACATGAAGAAGCTATGCAAGCATAGTTATGACTCCAGCGAAAGCCAATACCTAATATTGTGGTTAGGGAAAATACTTGAGGCAATTGTAAGAATCATTGAAAAAGAACGAGACAATTACAGTGCAGGCTTTCATCGCAATACACATCTTTATTGTGTGATTCATATGAAGATGCTGTTGATGCGTAGTTATTAATTCAGCAAAAGCCAATAGTTAATATTGGGTGTAGTGTAAGTTGGCGAGCAAGCAAGCGCGCTAATTTTTCTACAGCTTGCACCGTATCGACCTTACACATTGATTTAGATAGATCCAGATTTACTTCACTCACCTCTCTCGTCTATCTCGCAATCCGCTCTAAGGCCCAGAAATCCTATGCAAATAATGGCTCGCAATGTAGTAAGCATATTCATGACTGGTACTTCCTTGTTTTCATCTGTGGATTAAAATAATTTTTATCTATGTCGTTTTCTTTAGCACAACAATTCATCACTCATCACTGCGCCATTGGCATCCTGTTGCCGAGGTAATCGATCACGAAGATGAATGTAATACTATGCCCGTTGCAACAGCTTGAACAGTACGTAAAAGCCACAGTTAATATCAATTTCCTCGTGAATCTGGATTGAAAAAAAGCTTTATAAATTTTACCTTAACCTAACATAATATACAAGATTAATACTAAATCTTGTCGTAAATATTGAAACTGATAATGAGCTCGTCCTATACAATTTATATTACCCTTGCCGCCACGAGCGTTAGATTCACCGCATACTCTTGACACTAATATTACATATATTTTAAAATGCAGCCATGACTTAAGTTGTTCCTTCTACCCAGGTAAAAGCACGAAGTACTGAAACAAATGTCACAGGTGAAGAAGAAATACAAACAACTTAGTCTTTCACATCCTGGCCTTCCTAAAACATAACAATCTGTATAACTCTGGCCCACGCTAGTTTTGCAACGAACGATATAAGATCTAGATCTAGACCAAGATTCAGATCTATGCACATGTGTGAGTATGGCTTGATGCTCGCGTGCACAATTGCTCACGCGATGTGGGGGGAAGAGTGTGTTTGCTACAAGGTAGCAAACTTTTTTTATTATCATACATGTTTGTTTTGCATATCCTGTTGCTAAAAGCCACGATCGTGCACGCGAGCTTGTTTTTAACCGGCTAATTTATAATTAATGTTGTTTGTTTTACAAAGACTCTATTAAATTTAAACCAGTGTCGACTTTGTAGACCTCTTCTTTTCTAAGGCTAAGTTTTCAATTTTTCATGGAAAAGAAAAATACTGAAAATTGGTTAAAGTAGATAAGATATGTGAGTTAATGAAGCGATTGTTTTTACCTGCTAAAATAGTATGGTATTTTTAGAAACCTCTGTCAGTCCCAATGATGACTTGATAATTATTACGAGTAATGCCTAGAATACAGTGTTGATTATTCCATTTAAAGAATGCAGAATACTGATTAAAAGAAAACAAATAGATAAGTCGATGCAGTGACTCAGAAGGGAGGGGGCGGAAGGTGTTACCCAAATGCACGTGAGCAGCCTAACCTTGGGCAATCGTTTTTTAATTTTTTTTATATACGCTATATTTATCTCTTTCGGGAAATTTGTCTTCTTACTCAACATAACTGTGTCGCCACAGCCAATAATGCCCCAGCAGACCAGTATACTTGAAGCCTGTTGCTGGGTACCCATTTTACAGGTGGGTGGACTAGGAAACGTTAGGGTAAATTGCTTTCCCAAGGCAATTGCAAGATGGCATGGTCGGGAATCGAACCCGCGGCCTCCAGATCTCGAGTTCGACGCGCTAACTACTCTGCCACGCTGTAGTAAAGGCTGGCAGAAAAAAATGAAACGACTAAGCAATCACACCGTACTAGAAATCAAGACTTGTAGTTATAGTTTACTTGAAACCTATCACTGTGCTAGCTTCTAAAGCATAGGTCTCATCTAGATCTAGCTTTGTGTCATGCAAACACTCAGGAAACAAGATAGGCCTATTCAGAAAAGTTAATCATGCTTGGCTAAGTTAAACGCCACTTAAAGCTTCCCAATGTGATTATAAGAAGACGGTTTATTGATTAAATCCAAAATGCTTTGATCCTCAATGATGCAGCGTAACTGAACTATAAAGAAATCTGTGTTTATCTTCCATGAAAAAGATTTATATCTTGCATTAAGAAGATTAATATCGCATTATGAATTAACCATTGATACCCTTCCAGAGAAACATTTGAACATTTTATGTATAGTGTAAGTAAATAACAAAGCTGAATTTTTTTTGAAGGATTTTATAAGATGGAACAAATTTGTTTTGACTTTTTTAACAGTTAGTATTATTCTTTTTTGCCCATTTGCTTGTATCTCTCTCTTTCTTGTTCTACTTTAAATTTCTTTTTTTCATATCCCTCCCCCAAACCGCAAAAATGCTCTCTCATCATTCTCTTCTATCGTGAAATCCTCTTCTCCTCTTCCTTATATCCTTTGCACAATTAACCTCTCTCTCTCTTTCTCTCTCTCTCTCTATATCTCTCTCCCTTTTTCTCTCTGTCTCTGTCCCTCTCTCTCTCTCTCTCTCTCTCTCTCTTACTCTCTCTCTCTCTCGCTATCTATCTCTCTCTCGCTTACTGTCTCTGTAATTAGTCATCTCTTTATTCCCTTATCCTTTACAGTTTCTCCAGCTTCTTTGTTTTCTCTCTACTTCCGCCTTCACTATACCTATATATATATATATAACCTCTATCATGTTAACCTTAATGACACTAATTTACGCATGAAATAAACACCCAAGAACAAAATTGAGTTGGCGGTTTGAAGCGCACAATTATCAAGTTTAGTTGTTTTTGTTTTCAAAGCGTGGAAAACATGTTTTAAGTAGTTATATATCGTTTTAAAAAAACGCTCCTGCTATGGTGAACACTTTCCACGTAGGCATGAGTTTTAAATATACCCATCTTTCTGTTAACCTACACAAATTTTAAAAAAGAAAACATCATTATTTACCCCCTTCTACCTAAAACTCATTCACTCTCTCTCACTCTCTCTTTCTACAATTACTTATCTCTTTATCTCCTT
>BMAT01005601.1:342821-353575 GCA_019649035.1 Elysia marginata | reverse complement strand
ATGTACGAGTTTTAAAAATGTACTGCATTTTAGTCAAAGGTTTCCATTTTGAATGCCTTTTGAGATAACTAAAACATAGTGTAGACTGTCCTCAACTCACACTTGATAGAACTTTACAATCTTATAAACTTACCGGTGTCTAAAGTTAGTTTATTTTTTTTTACTCATGAGGCATAGGAAGGACTATCAATACAACAAATTGAAATTAACAGTGTTAGTTTTATAAAGGAAAAGTTTCTTTACGCATAATAAATGTGAGACAATTCTGAAACCTGAAAAACATGTTTGACCCTTAAAAGAGAAAACTCGCATGAATTTTTAAATGCTATTTCAGCCTATATCTTCCTAAATTTTCTGACTAAATCAAATTTAAGAATTTTTTTTTATTTCGAACTTAACACTGTTGACACTCAATTTATTTTTCGACCCTTTTGAGATGAAGCAAACTAATTGAGAAAAAATTTCAAAGCAATCATGCATTTTCTAGACATACCTATGACTTTTAGACATCTTCGAGCCAGAGAGCAAGAGATTGAGTTAGAGACACACAACGAGAGAGAGAAAAGGGGAGTGGGAGGAGGTTAAGTACAGAAATATGTCCATAAGGTAAGCCGCAAGAAATTAAAACAGTAAAGAAGATAGAAAACTAGCGTAAGAGCGACGGGAGAGATAAAGAGAGATAGTGACAGAGAGACAGAGACAGATAGGCGAAGACAAAGAAGGTGGATAGAGAGAGATAGAGAGAAAAGAAGGGGGTGAGGAAGGACGTTAAATTTAAATACAAAAACCTGTTTCTATGGACACCCGAAAGAGCTAGATTAAAAAAGACAAAAAACACTGTCGTGAGAAAGACCACAGGAAAAGAGAGGATTAAGACGGACAGAGGGAAAAAGAGATAGAGACAAGGTGAGATAGACATAGAACCAGAGACACTAAGAAGGAGGAGAGATAGAGAAAGAGAGAATATGTGAGAGAAGAGAGCGGGGTGAGGGTGGACGTTAAGTACAAAAGTCTGTCCCTTTGGACACCTTAAAAAACTAAAGTGACAACGACATGAGAAAGAGAGGAGAGAGAGAGAGAGAGAGAGAGAGAGAGAGAGAGAGAGAGAGAGACTGACATTCAGACACAGGGGAAGAGGTAGAGTGAGTGAGAAAAATTTTATGCTCCGTTTTACTAAAATCCAAAGGCTACATTGATTTTCGTTTTGTTCTTTTCTAAGCCAACTAAATCTTTTTTTTTCGGTTTGAGTTAATTATGATTCAGTTATTTTCTTTTTTATGTGTACTAATACCTTTGCTTATGCATGAGTCACAGGGACGACTATTAATACAACAAATTGAAATGAACCGTGACAGTTTTATAACGGAAAAGTTTCTTTACGCATAATAAATGGGAGACAATTCTGAAACCTGAAGAACGTGTTTGACCCTTAATAGAGAGAGCTTGCATGCTTTTTTTCAAAATGCAGCTTCATCCTATATCTTCCTAACTTTTGACACTAAGTTAAATTTAAATTTTTTTTTATTTTGAACTTAACACTGTAGAAACTTTTTTTTTACCCCTTTTAAGATGAAGCAAACTAATTGAGAAAAAAATTTCAAAGCAAACATGCGTTTTTAAGAAAGACGTATGAATTTGAGACATCCTTTTTTTTATTTATTGAAGCCAGATGCGTGGAATTGTGGTGGGGTTATTATAACTAAAATAATGAACAGTGATCAAATGGAGAGAATAAGAGCATGGCTAAATAAACACTGAAAAGAAAAGAAACGGAGGGAGACTGGAGCGAAGGTCGGAGGGGTCAGAGACAAAATGTAATGTTTATATAGACGAAAGAAAGAAGGAAAGGACCTATATAGTTAGAGTTAAAGTTAGCGAGTGAGAGAGGAGGGTCTGCTCCGAAGTTGGACTCTCAGAATACAAGAATGAGAGGAAGAAGACAGTCAGATTTAGGTTTAGGTTGTTTGAATTTTAACGTTTCTTTTCAACTACAAGGTTATATACGAGACGGCGCTTATGACAATTGAAAGCTTGCTGCCACACTGTGACGTAAAGAGCGCTAGCATACACCAATATCCTGACACCGGGCCGACCAGACTTAACACTAAATCCATAATGCTAGACACTAGGCGGATCAGTTTCTTATACCAATTTTAAAATCCTTGGTTTGACTCGGCCGGGGACAGAACCACGTACCTCCTGATCTCTGAGCGAGTGTTTTACCGCTAGGCCACAGAGGCGGTCAGAGAGAGTGAGAGATCGAGAGAGACAGACAGATATTGAAAGAACCAGAGGCAAAGAGGGAGGAGAGATCAACAAAGAGAGAATATGAGAGCGAATTGGGGGGGGGGGGATGAGGTTAAGTACACAAGTTTGTCCCTATGGAAACCTGTAAGAACCAGAGTAAAAAAGACAGAAGAAAGAGCGACATGAGAGAGGAAGGGAGGAAATGAGAGAGAGTGAGAGAAAGAAGGAGAGAGAGGAAGAGGAAGAGAGAAAGATACAGACAAAAAATAACCAGGGAAAAGAGGGAAGAGAGAGAGAAAGACAAAGAGAGAAACAGAGAAAGAAAGGAGAGAGGGGTGAGGTTAAGTACAAAATCCTGTTTATATGGATACCCGAAAGAAAAAGAGTAAAGATGACAGAAAAAAACTAGCCGAAAAGCAACTAGCTATTGCTCTGTGGCCTAGCGGTAAGACACTCGCTCAGAGATCGGGAGGTGCGTAGTTTGATACCCGGCCGAGTCAAACCAAGGACTTTAAAATTGGTACTAGGAGCTGATCCGCCTAGTGTCTGGCATTATGGATTTAGTGTTAAGTATGGTCGGCCCGGTGTCAGGATTATGTGACCGCGTGTGGTATAAGCAAGCGCTCCTTACATGACAGTATGACAGCACGCTTTTAATTGTCCAAAGCGCCGTCTCTGATATACCCTCGAAGTTGACTGAGACGTTAAAATTTCAAACAACCAACTATTGCTTAATACTTATTTTTCTAATGAACACAGAGTGAAAGAGCGCGCACCAATTTGCTCAACTGACAAGATCTTGTAATAACCATAGCCGTGTAATCGTTGAACATTGAATGAAAAGAATGAAAGAAATAAAAGTTTGGGTTTTTTTTAGCTATGATATTTATATACAGCTGACTAACAGCTGACGTTTGTTTTAAATAAAGTTTAATTATGAACGTCTAAAATTTTCCATAGCCACAATGAGGCCAAGTTAATTTTCGTATAACTTCACAGTGACTTGGATAATTCTCGATACCTTGTAAGTAACCAGTTTCATTAAGACATTGAAATCCGATAAAACCAAGTATAGGCATTATGTTTCTGTGCTTGCCAGTCCACTTAGTTGGGCGTTCCAAGTGAAGTGGAACGACCCTCCTTATCTGGGATTTAGGGGGGGAAAAGAATTCGAAGGGAGCAAAAAATGAGGTGTGTGTGTGTGTGTGTGGGAGGGGGGGGGTGTTTGTAGGCGTTGAAGGTACACGCCTACTGCGTACAATCTGCATGGCGTGAATTATGGACTGTACCATTGGCGATCAGTCTTTTCATTGCGCGAGAGGAATCCAACAATTTTTAAACCTAAACATAACGAGGGGAGACCCCATACAAAAAAGTGATCTGTATTTTAGATAAAACTTCATTGAGACAGTAAGGTAATTTCGGGCTTTTCCGAGGTGCACATTTTCATAAGGAGCAGTAGTGTGTTAATATTTACACTCGTCAAGAAACTTTAAGAAGTGTTGCATCCATAATGGCTTGGAATCGACTAGTTTACGGATTATACAAAAGGTAAAACATTCAATGATATACCTTTGTAAGATCAGCGTTTCAAAGAGCCTTTAAAAGTTAAAACACCTTAAACTAACAGTTATTTACTATAAAAGAAAGTGTTAGTGGGAGCGTCATTACGGGAGCCATAGCATTTAATAAAGTAATAAGAACAAAGGCTTCTCAGGTATTGTACATCTCACTTTCAGTTGCTTTCAAGTTTTCAAGCTCAATTTTAAAGCGTTTTAACATCATGTTAATGTAGGTAGTAGGAGCAGTTGTAAAAGCAGTGTTGAAAGAAGAAATAGTAGGAGCAGCAGCAGCAGTAGTAGTAGTAGTAGTAGTAGTAGTAGTAGTAGTAGTAGTAGTAGTAGTAGGACTAGACGAAGCAGCAGCAGCAGCAGCAGTAGTAGTAGTAGTAGTAGCAGCGGCAATAGTAGTAGTAGCGATAGTAGTAGTAGTAAGCTTGGTAAAAGAAATAGTAATAGTAGTAGAAGCAGTAGTACTAGTAGTAGTAGTAGTAGTAGTAGTAGTAGTAGTAGTAGTAGTAGTAGTAGTACTAGTAGTACTAGTAGTAGTAGTAGTAGTCGTAGTAGTAGTAGTGGTAGTAGTAGTAGTAGTAGCCGTAGTAGTAGTCGTAGTAGTAGTAGTAGTAGTAGTAGTAGTAGTAGTAGTAGTAGTAGTAGTAGTAGTAGTAGTAGTAGTAGTAGTAGTAGTAATTGTAGAAGAAGAAGTCTATATAGAAATGAAAGGCCTAGTTATGGGGGAAACACGATCATCAAGGAACTTCGTGTGGCAATAATAGAATAAAAAGAAAAAAATGTGAATAGAAATATATGATTTATCTACTATGTGTACCATTTTACAACTAATGATTTTCATAAGGACAGAGAGTCAACTTTCAAAATTGATTATAATGGATACGGAATTGGCAAGGCTCTGAAGAAGACAGTGGATTCACTCCGGGATCTCGTGGAATTGGAATAATACAACTAATAACTTCTGTGTGGCAATAGAGAGTGTACGTTTTCAACGCAGTAGACGACGTATAAAATAGCAGTAAGAGCTGGATATCATTAACTTCGGTCATTCGGCAGGTTATGTAATAGAGTTCATCATCTTAAACTTTCTTTGGGACATTTTTAATTAGGGAACACAATGATGCCATTCGAATCTCTCACGACATTCGCATTAGCTTTTACTCAAGACTTGCCTCTCTAGGTATCTATTCATTCTCGACTCGATTACATACCCTTTCTTCAGAACCAATAAGACAAGACAGTTTCTTTAGTTTATAAATAGATCATGTCCTCATTCAACTGAATCAACTCTAACCCAGCACACGTCCCTGAAATCAACTATCAAGGCTAGCTATTGCCATTGAAAACGGCCAGCTAACATTGAGTGTTACAAATACCAGCAGATGAACACATGTGCTATTGATTTTCTATCACATTATTTGCAGTATTCAACAATTCTCTTTGCAAAATGAAACCAAATTCAGCGTCATCTTCCGATCCTATCAAGCCCCAACCAAAAAGCGATTTCGATGACCAGTCAAGTACATCCCATGCGGACAATCTACCCCTACCATCGCCTTTACCCAACAACTCGCTTCCAATCACCGTTAGCCCAGGCATAGTACCCTGCGACCTTCCAACGACACACGCCAATGGAAATACATCTTCGATTCTCGAGTCACCAAAGGCATCGACGATTGTTACGGGTGTATGTAAACCATTGATATCATATTTAGATAACAGCACACTAACATCAAGTACAAACAAATTAGAAATTCCCTCTTCCGCGAACCTCTCGTCTACTTCTACCTTGAATTCAACACCCACCTTCAGCAACCCACTACCAACTCCGGTCGGGGAATACCCACTGTTGAATCCAGCTCACCATGACCCACTATCATCTCCTACCGATGTCAACTCCAAACCGGCCTCCACTTCAACCAACATCTCGCCTACAACTACTTTGAATTCAATGCCAACCTTCAGCAACCCACTACCAACTCCGGTCCGTGAAGATTTACTTTTGACTCCAGCTTACCAAGAGCCATTATCATCTCCTGTTGTTGCCAACTCTAAAACAGCTGTTACTTCCACTAACCCACCATCATCTTTCAGTACCAACAAGCGCGTGCCAATACCCAACGTGAAAAGTCCACTACATAGTTCTGTAGAACCCAGCTTATCTTCGATCCCCCCGAATATAGAACAAGCACCAACTTCTACTTCCGAACTACCTATCACCACAAACACACCAACTGAGCCCTTGTCCACCAAATCACTCCAGGCTCTCGCCTCTACCAATCCACTTTTTACTCCCTCAGCCGTTGATTCACTATCTGCTCCTAATAGCCTTTTTGCACCAATAACCTCTTCTCAAATACCATCTCCCGTCTTAACTACTCCAACGCCGACGTCTGCCTCAATCGTCTCTCTATTATCATCTTCCGCATCCACCAACTCACTGTCAGAGTCTGTATGTGCCAGCTTACTATCTCCCCACAAATACTTCAATGGAGTACCAACAACCACCAAGTCTTCTCAAGCTTCGACACTTGCTTCCATTACTCCACCATCGACATCCGCCCAAATCAACCCACTTCCGCTTTCCACATCCACCAATCCATTATCAGACACCTCAACTTGTGACAGCCCACGATCTGCTCACAAACATTCTAACGGAATACCAACAACCACCAAGTCTATTCAAGCTTCAAAACCTACTATTACACTTCAAACTCCCATCGTATTAAACATGCCAGAAATAAGTGGTAACTCCAAAGCAAGTCTACCACCAGACAATCCAAGTGAAGCATCAACACCCGCCAGTCCTAAAATTCAAATCATAACTGCCCAAGACAACGAAGGCAGCCGCGTCAGTTTAGGTATGGATTCTAACGACGGTGACATTCACGTGCCCCAGGAGTTGGCTACGGTCCCTAGGACCAGGTACAAACCGCGAAACCCTTATCCATCTTTCAAGCGAGCTAAAGTTCGGGTGAGTAGACCATTTCTGTACGACCTAATCCAATATCAAGTGTACCTCCATCTTTGGACTAAACGTCTCAGATTTTCTAAATCTCTCAATCCGTTCGTCCTTCTCGTTCATCCTTTCCATTTTCCTTTACCTGGTTATTTTTTTTTTTGTGTGTCTGTCTACCTCACTCCTCAAAACCCCTTCTTGAGTCTTCCATAAACATACAATGAATTCCATATCCTGGCAACTTATTATGGTTCAGTATTTTTACCAAGAGTTTTCTCTCTCTACGGCGCCTATATCCCTCGAGGTACAAAGACAGCGATTCGTGTTCCACTCTACAAACTGTGCATGCGTAAAGCTTGCTAATTGTGATTTTATCGAAGCCACAATGATTGCACCTCCTTGACGGTACATAACAAAGACCTTTTCTATTTGGCAACAAGCCAACGAAACGCTATTCATTGGACTTTTTGCGTCAAATGTTTTTTTTTGTTTTTTTTTTATTTTGTCAATCGATGAAAGATTTAAACGTTCACCTCAAATAATGCAAAAAGGCCAACTGTGCTCTGTGAGGTTATCTAATCTCTTTCAGTGTAAAACAGGGTAGATAGAAGGAGGCATGCTCTTGAAACAGTCTTAAAACGCTCGAAACTCTACCGGTATTTCACTTTTTTTCCATTTGCTTTCAATAGCACATTTTAATGTTTGAACTTACAGAAAAACCTGAAGACAATGTTGGGATAAAAGAATTGGCCCAAAGCCCAACTTAGTGTCACGTCGTCTATAATTTAGACGTGTCATCGGTTATGACTTGGGTTCGGTCGTGTTTGGTCCAAAACAAGAGTGGGCAATCCAAGATAGCTATTCGTGCAGACGCCACGGAATGACATGATAAAGTATTGTTTTCGTGTGGAACTTAGATAAACATAGTTTGAATAATTATAAAGGCTTCAGAGGAAAGTTTACACTTTCTTCTTGCTTAGCTGTATCAGACTCTTTAAACTTATTTTTCTCTTTTTTTTTCGTCCCTGTCTGCGTGTCTGTCTGTCTCTAACTTTGTGTTTCTGTCTATTTATGCGGCTTTGTCTGTATACCGTTGAGTATTGGATTGTCTATTCATCTATCTATCTAAGTATCTATCTATCTATCTATCTATCTATCTACACTCTATTTATCTTTCTATCCATCTACGTTCCATTAAACTATCTATCTACATATCTATCTATCAATGTATCTATCTGTCTATCTATCTACATTCTATTTATCGATCGATCTAAATTCTATTAAACTATACATATATCTATCTATCTATCTACATTTTATCTATGTATCTATCTATCTGTCTCCCCTCTATTTTTCTTTCCATCTAGCTACATTCTAGTGAACTATATATATATATATATATCTACCTACCATTCTTTTAAATATATACCAACATATCTGCTATCTATCATTCTGTCTATCTATCTGTCTATTATGTATCTATCTATCTATCTATTTATTTATCTATCTTTCTACCTACCAAACCATCAATTTATCTATCCATCTGTCTGTCTGCTTTAATCTTTGTATGTTTTTTTTTATCTTTTCTCTCTGACTAGTTTTTTAGCTCCGTATTTCTGGGTACTGTCTTGCCACTGCCTATCCGCATGTCTTTGTCTATATATCCCGGTTTTGCATGGCTCCAGCTTCCCTTTTTAAACTCTTTACCCCCTCTCCCTCTCGGATACCGTTATCTGTTTGTAAATCTTTCTTTCTTTGGCAAATGTCTGACCACAATGTCTTTATCTTTTTTGCGTGTAATTCTCTTAAATTTCTCTCCTTCTCATAATAAATTATTCATGTAACATGCCAAAAAATGTCAATTTTTTTACCGCTTTTTAACTTCTTGACCCTCCGAACACACATTAATCTATAAGATCTCAAGAGAGCTTAATATTGTATGCGACTTCGGAAGATTCAACTCAAGGAGTCCAAGAAAGGTCGGGGTAGGGGGAGGGGACAGATAATAAATGATTTGGGAGAAGCAAAAGGGGGCTAAAGGCTAAAGAGGCATTTTCTAACCTAACTGTAAATGGTGCTTCTTGGTGCCGTGACGTAAAATGTTTGTGTTAGCTTATCTAGCGTGTGTCTCTCTGAATCTGAATTTTTTTTTCCTGGCTGAAATAAATATACGTAGCCTAGCGTCTAAACTGGGCTATACTTTGACTCTTGCTATTTTCTTTTTTATTCTCCTGCTTAAGCTGGTGACATTAACAGGCCTCATCATTCTGTCTGTGTTTGTGGCATGGTCATGTGATATTATTGATTTTTTTTCTTTCAAACTCGCATTCCATGCGGTTAAGAAATATTCCACTGCGAATTAATCTTTTTAGTTGTGGCTATCTATCTACCCATCCATTATTTATCTATTTCTTTCTTTCTCTCTTTTCTACCTCCCTCTCTCTCTCTCTCATCTATCTATCTATCTATCTATCTACCTACCTATCTAATTGACTTACATTTTTAGTATTAGATAATAGCCACGTTTTATTTAAAACGTTAAGCACTTTTATCGTAAGTACTTGTGCAGTATTAACGTATCCATGTATCTATCTATCTATCTATCTATCTATCTATCTTTTATCTATCTATTTATCTATCTATCTATCTATTATAGGTTTTAGGGTGAAATAACATAAATCGTAGAGTGCTCTACTTCATGAGCGAAATAATTGTCATATTTACCTATCTATCCATCTATCTATCTATCTATCTATCTATCTATCTATCTATCTATCTATCTATCTATCTATCTATCTATCTATCAATTCATCTATCTAACCATTTATCTATCAATCTATTTATCTGTATGTTGATTTATCTATCTATATTTCTTTCTTTCCTTCATCGACCTTTCAATTTCTTGTGCACTTTGCAGCTAGAATCTATTCACTGTCTACAAACCATTCTAATTAAAGCTGTCCATGAAAACGACTCCCAAAGAATTGTGACTCTGCTACGCGATGTAGCAAGTATTAATTTGTTTGTCTCCCTTCGTTTCTTCAAAATCTCGTCCCATGCACTTCTTTGTGAATGTGCATCTGTCTGATTGCCTTTCTTCCTCTTTTCTTGTTCTTTCTTTTTTCCTTCCGATAATTTCTATTAAAGGATTTTTTAAAGAGATTTTAGACTAATAACATACTCATGCGATCGATTATATATATTAAATGACAAAAAAGTTGTTGAACAGAAAAACTTAGTACCAATACTACAACTAACACTACAACATAGACAACAGCGATTAAAAATGGGGTATGGAAGCTAGTATGATAGACAAATAGACAGACAGAAAGATAGATAGATAGACAGATAGATAGATAGATAGATAATTAGATAGATAGATAGATAGATAGATAGATAGATAGATAGATAGATAGATGTTCAAATTATTTCGGTTTATGCCTTTCTGTTACGTTCTCAACTACTAACACTTCATTCGTCTTCTTCTTCTTCTTCTTCTTCTTCTTCTTCTTCTTCTTCTTCTTCTTCTTTTTCTTCTTCTTCTTCTTCCTCCTCTTTTTCTTCGTCTTCTTCTTCTTCTTATTGTTATTATTATTATTATTATTATTATTATTATTATTATTATTATTATTATTATTATATACATTTATTATTATTATTATTATTATTATTTTTAATTTTTATTATTATTGTGATGATTATTATCATTACTTATATTATTATTATCCTTATTATTATTTCTATTTTTATTATTGCTATTATTACGTTCTATCTATTTTAGGCGAGCAACTATTAGCTAGGTGGATGCGCTAAAGAATGATTTTATGAAGGAAACTGTAAATTTGGGTTGGGTTAGGATCGAATCAGAAGACTCATGGATCATGAGTCATTGGTCCTTGCTCCCTAAATTGTGGAAAGAAAGATAGTTAGTTAGAGGAATAGGTTTATTATATAAGTAAAAAGAAAGGTACATTAAG
>BMAT01005601.1:331099-342793 GCA_019649035.1 Elysia marginata | reverse complement strand
GTATAGTTTAATTTTAGTGTCTCTCTTTATTTTGCCACCTCCTATCCAGATGTTTCTAAGCTTTAGCAGTGCAGCGGTGGACAGTTGCTTTCTTCTCTCAACATCTTCTTTGTCTCCAATGAGTGATCCTACTTTCTTAGTTTCTCTCCAGTCTTTAGCATTGGAGCATCAAGGATTGGTTAGGTTAAATAGAATAATGAACAATAGATTTATCAAAATTATATACATAAAAACAAGAAAAAAGCCAAATAAGAGATTTAGCGAGAAAAAAACGGACAGCGCGAATGAGACAAAAAGTACTGATAGAAGGAGAGAAAATGAGTGAGGAAGAACGAGAGAGACAGAGAAAGAAAGAGAGAGAGTGAGAGAGACGACGAGAGAGAAGGCCCAAAAGAGAGATAATATGTGTCTGCGGAACAGTTGAGGAGAGTAAAAAAATAAAGATTGAAAAACTTAAGCACAAGCACAGGTAGATAGATAGAGATAGAGAGAGAGACAGACAGGCAGAGATGGAGGGAGAGGGGAGAAGTGAGAGACACAGACAGAGAGAGAAAAGATAGCTTAAGGAAGAGATAAACAGGCAGTGAGACAGAGGGGGGTTGATAGGAATATAGATAGAGAGAGAAAGAGAGAAATAGGCAGACAGACAATTAGAGACAGGGGAATGTTGGCATTCTCATTTGGCCTCTGTCTCGAATTCGGTTCAACCTAGGCTATCTAGGGTTCAATACCCAAATCAAACTCAACCATACGTAAATGTACGCCTGCAGTCGGTCAGTGGGCGCCAGACAAAACTATGTCAACAAACTTTACACCTAGTGAACCCACACTGCGACCACCGATACCATAATCGACACACCGATTGGCTACTATACTGCCCCTGACAATCGAATTGCAGTATCTCCCATTATGGTTTTCACTGCAGATACTGCACACTTTAACTGGCAGGGGCAGTATGGTATGAGAGTTAAATGAAGCTACTTGCTTTCTGGCTCTACCCACTCTTCCCGATTGCGAGCTTTCCAAGCAGAAAATAGACGAAAAAAAAGAGTGCAAAATAATGGGTGGTTATGTTTAAGTGTCTAAACCGAGAAGGCTTAGACGTAAAAATCAACTTTTTGCGCTATTGATAAGGGTGAGGCTGTACACGAAGAAAAAGAATAGGGAATGAGATTAGAGGTAAATCAAGAGTAGCGTCCCTTTTCTAGAAGACAACACCCCAAAATACTATAGTGGCTATTGTAACATAGACCTATATTTTAGAGTCTTATTTTGGTAATTTCCTTAATTTTATAAACGATTTTACATCTAGAACTTTAAAACTATAGAGCTAAATAAAAAGCTTATCTTCAAAATAAACCTGTCGCATAAATTTTAAAAGATTGTATTCAAAAGACAGCAGGTAACCCCATTTTATTTTCACATCGTATTGTCTTTAAAATGTTTTCTGAAAATTACGCTAGAACGTAAATCAGCATGTGCTAGCCTTAAAGATTAAATCTCACTCAGATTGACATCAGGAAAGTTTCGCTACTCTTGTTGAAATCTCATTCCCTATAGGTGTTTGGTCGAGTTAAAATAATAAGAGTATGGCCGAACTGCAAGTGTGATTCAAGCATTAAGGCCTGTCAAGATTTATTATTTTGATCACTTTTTATACCTATAAAATAGATCTAGATGTCCATTACGGTATTGACAGCATCGTGTTAGTTTTAAAAACCTCCGTGCGTTTAAAATGCTTTAGTTCACCGCTTTACTTTACTATCCTCTAAAGAATAAGAACAACTTTCTCACCCGAACTGGTTGGGTTTTTTTTTAGAATAATAGCACATTTATTTTAAAACTCTTGCTGTATCATTTTCATTTATATCAGGGATCGTACAGAGTAAAAGGCTGGTAGACTACTGTTAAAAGAAAATGTAATGAACATCGACTGCTTTCCGGATATTAACGAATCATTATTTACCCTATAATTATTCATAGCCCTAGTGCACACTGACCGCAATGAAGGCCTATCCAAACATAGAAATGTGGACTTGATAGTTCCCTCAAACAGGCAAAACCACGAGGAGAAAAAAAGCGTTAATCTACCTCCCATAATTTGAGTGCAAGCGTCATTTCGTCCATCAAATACAAGTAGTGCTAGACTTGGCCAACGCCAACCGCAACGTAGTACAGTGTATTGGATTATCATAGTGGTCTGATTGCGAAGCTTAAATCAAAGCCAAACACAGTGGAAACGAAGATTGAATGGGAAATATTACACGCATTATGAAGCATAAAGGATACAGAGACGCAACGTCTTTTGTATTATGAACACTTAAATAAAACATATACTTCTTTTTTATTTATGCAGATCACAAAGCTTCGCTTTTGGAAGTTTTAAAAAGCCATCTGCTTTATCCCCATCAGAAAAAAAAGTTTTAATTATCTACATGATTTATCAATCCGGGCTATTTTTAGATTCGGTTTACTAAGAAACCCATTTGAAATCACACGAAAAACTTTATTAAACTAACAATATATTTCTATTCCTCACAGCCTTGGTCAACTAACCTATCTCCACCGCTTTAAGTTGACTTCTTTTTTACAGTAAACCATGAATTTCCGTGTGCGACGCTTTGCACATGAAACATCTGAATCAAAATTATTTTTAGTACACCACACCCAGTCACATTATCCTGACACCGCGCAAACCAGACTTAACACTAAATCCATAATGCCAGACACTAAGAGGATCAGCTGCTAATACCAGTTTTAAAGTCCTTGTTTTGACTCGTCAGGGGATCGAACCACGCACATCCCGATCTCTGAGCGAGTCTCTTACCGCTAGGCCACAGAGCTGGTTTTCTTACATGCAATCGCGTTCATTTCATAAGTTTAAAAGAGAGAGGTTTTATCTGGCGTTTTCAATGTGCGCTATTCGTTTACGAAATAATTTTAGTTTATCTTCATACAGGCTCAATATTAACTTTATTGGGGAGCAATATAATCATATGAATAATAACAATTTCAACAAACTAACAAAACTACCATCACCAACAGCATAATCAAAAAAAGAATGCAAATGGTTTTAATAATGTTAATGGTGATGATGAAAATAATAATAATAATATTAATAATAATAAAAATAATAATAATAATAATAATAAAAATAAAATACGGTAATAATATATTATTCGTAACAATAATAATCAACGTGATAATCATAATAACATTATTATTGATAATTATGAAAAACAAATATGATAATAATAATTATTAAACAATAAGAACAACAACAATAACAGAAAAACAGCAACAAATAACGCTACACAGATAACCTTCTCATTCATATGACTTGTGATCTTTTTATGTGCAGCTTTTACCCACCGAAGAGAATAGAGTATGAAGTTTGCAAAATGGAAAGTTGTTGTAAAAGAATTGTTTTCAAACCAAAGAGTTCTATCAAAAACATCCTAAAAGAAAGATAGAGAAATAGAAATTCTTTGCCAACCGCTGCGATAGATTGATAGATAGATACATAGAGACTGAGAGTAATAGCTAGAGATGCACAGAAAGTCAGACAGATAAACAGAAAGACAGAGGAAGATATCAACTATGATTATAATAATGATAATAATAATAATCAAGTGCCGTGTTTGGTCGTTGGCAACCATTTTTCTCTGTTCTCGGCCTTCCGTTTCGTATCTCTATAGCTTGTCGACCTTGACCATTCGTTTACATCGTCCATCCAGTTACTTCTTGGCCTTCCATGTCCTCTCTTCCCTTCGATTTTCCCCTCTAGGTATAGTTGTAGCAAAGATGCCGAGCTGCCTCTCATGATGTGTCCAGCATACGCAAGTTTCCGCTTCAACTATGATAAAGAGAAGCATAAAATGGTTATAGGGAGTTTTTAAAAAATGTTTGTAAGATAACGATGAGAGGAAACTCAAAGACAGAATATCAGACGCGCTGAAGGTAAGTATGCGGAAAGAAGAAGGCAAGCGCGATGTAGATTTTTTGATTGTTTGAATTTTAACGTCCCAGTCAACTTCGAGGTTATATCAGAGACGGTGCTGTGGACAATTGAAAGCGTGCTGCCACACTGCGATGTAAGGAGCGCTTGCATACACCACATCCAGTCACATTATTCTGACTACGGGCCGACCAGACTTAACATAAAATCCACAATGCCAGAAACTAGGCGGATCAGCTGTTAATACCAATTTTAAAGTCCTTGGTTTGACTCGGCCGGGGATCGAACCACGCACCTCCCGATCTCTGAGCGGGTGTTTTACCGCTAGGCCCCAGAGCCGTTGCCTGATGTAGATAATGCAGCATTCTGGGGGCCTAAAGAAAAGGAGGGATTTTTGTAATTGGGTGTTAACCCATTCTTTGATTCCCTACCACAGTAGATCAATAGCAGTGATATGAGTACAACATACACCAAAGGGAGTAAAATATTTTTTTTTCTAAGGTGACCGAGCAGCTAGCCGCAAAATTAGCAAACAACAGACAAAAAGTTAACACTCCTGTAACTGACACTATTGGACTAAATAAATGATGGTGGCAGTGAATTTCAGTAGAGAACCGAGAGCTATATGAGATGCAAAGAAAATGAAGTTTTAGATTAATACAATGCTGTGAAAAAATAACGCGGCAGAAAGAGTTTACATTGCATTCCACCACGAAATAGGTAGTTATATTAGTTGCAAAATAAGTAAACAAAGGATCATAAAATTACTTTAATCCAAACCCAAGCATGAAAAAGAAATAAGGAGCTGCAAAAAACATTTAACGCACACCTGATAGCTATATTTGATGAAAAGAATTTAAAAAAAAAGAGAGAGATCAATTGCAGTATCCACGCAAACGAGGTAGCGCTAAGTCCCAACAGGGACGAGATACGAGTTACACTAGATACAAAGTAAACAAACTATTATAGATCAATAACAGTAGTTTGACCAAAACAATACGCACGCATGTTGGCGTACCGGTACCAGGACCGAGGCAAACGCCAAACACTGCACAGACCGGAATGTAATCACAGCAGTTTTACCCCCTCTGCTATTACGCACACTGCAGCATGGCGTTGCGATCTATAGGCCCCAGGCCTAATTATTATGATTTTGGTCTATTAATCGATCACCCACGTAATTTTAGGCTTTCCAATCACAATCTCCTCTTGACTTTACTGTACGTTCTGTAAGTTAGTAAGAGGCGTCACGTGTTTGCTACCTAACTCATGACCAGGGGTAGTTCTAGATGGTAATCTAGAATAATAGTGAAATAAAAAGGTACCCTAGGTTCAACTTAGTGTAAATATACATGGAGCATCGTGTTGATTCCTGAATAATATCCGCCAGGTTTGGGTCAACAGAAGGGCAGTGTTAATATGAATGTACTTGCGTAAATCCAAGTCATGCTTGACCAACTGCTGTTTGTTTCAAGCTGCATTCAATCAAAACTAAGTATTCGATTTGAGTTGAAACATAATCTACAAGTCTAGAGGCTGTTTTGGTAGGCGGCTTTCCAATTATTCGAGAGATTTTATACGGGTTGTGAGTTGTGTGTCCGAGTTTTTTTCTTTTTTTTAATTAATTCATAAATCGTATATTTTAAAAGGCATGTCAAGGTGAGTTTTGGGTTCACAAAACCCTGCAAGCCACGATAGTTTGGTTGTGATTTATTTTAGTTTTCGGAGATTCGCCGTGGTTGTGTGGAAGCTGTTGAATTTACTGTGATGTTGGTATTAGGAGTTCTAAAAAAATTCGTTTAACATTAATTCTTTTTTGGTTGTCTATATGTCTACCTTAAAACACGAATGCATAATACCGATGTGTTCATGAATATTCAAAAATTTCTGTATTGATTCGCCATACATTGCAGACAAGTAGGCCTACTATCATTATTTTACTCAACGTCATACACACAAATGGTTATGCACTAGCGTTTTCACTTTATATTGTATTCTTTCTATTAAAATTAATGCTTTTAGTTTTGTTTTATATGACTATATTTACAAGAAAGCAAGTTATTTCTATTAATGAAAGCACCCTTAAGAAATCAAAACAAAACAAAATTTAAAAAATAGAATTTAATCAGAAACATTTGAGATAAATTCTAAAAGATAACCTGTAGTCTGAATTTTTAAAAAGATTTAGCAACAAAGGTTACTGTTGTATTACCGAAAAACTTCAAAACTGATATCAAATAAAGATGTAATGGCAGCTTTGAAATGTTTGTCGAATTATGTGTTTCACACTGTCTAGCAGACTCGCAAATCACTTTCTTTAAAATTGATGTGCTAGACTTCCTTGTCAAATAAGTTTTTGAGGTGTGTGCATTAGAAACAAGTAACATTTTCAGTTACAAGCAAAGCAGGAAAAATGGATCGAAAATTAACCAAATCGGGAATTTCAAGAATGGTTTTTTCTTACTTCATAGTTTTGTCTACAACGTAATGCTCTTTCTCGGAATGATTGAAAGATTTTAAAGGTATGAAATTAGCAGTGGATAGACGTAGGCTTTCTAGTGGAAATGCCCGAAATCACTGTCATTGGTATGATTCGAGCTGGTTCATTTACAAAAAAAGACTCCGGAAAAAACAGAACTTTTATACTGCAACCAATTTCCTTTTTGCTTTGATTTTTTTTTGTTTTTCAAGTCGTACAGGCCCTCGTGTTATTTTAAATAAATTCACAACGCAATTGAGTTTAGATATATTTTTCTTTGCTAAGTTATGCAAGTCTCGTCGAAATACTCATTGAAGGCGGCGAGGAAACTAATCGCAAAATTACATCAGTATACCGTGTGCCTAGATAAACGAGGCTCCTGACAACTTTTTATACCGAGTGCTAGCCACAAATCATGTTGAGAATAAGTTTTACAAACTTTACTTTTTTTTCTAGTGACATGTTAACAATAGACAGGTTTTTATTTGCTTTCCTTATAAATACTATTCTTATAAAGTATAAATTGTCGTCTTCCAGAATCTTTTTTTATCGTGGGCGAAAGATTCCTCCCATCTTACAATTATGCTAGTAAAACAATCATTATGGTAACTAAAGAGCACTACAAGAAAATCGTATAATGCCAGTGACACGACTTCGATTGTCGTAAAGGTCACGGTCCTTACACCAATTATACCGAAGAAGTTTTTGTATTCAGTTACTATAATGTATTAGAACACCCATCCTATTCTTTTAGTTTTCACTTGTCTTAGGCTTTTATTGATGAGAAAAAAAATAAGAAGTTAACTTGCTATAAAGAAAAACTAAAAAGCTCATCGCTTTTTACTCCTTCTATCAATTTTTTACAAGCTTAGTTTAGTTGGCATATCTCTCTCTCTCTCTCTCTATCTCTCTCCCTCTCTCTTTCTCTCTCTCCCTCCCCCTCTCTCTGTCTTTCTGTCTATCCGTCTCTATCTCCATATAAATCTCTCTACATAGGTAAGTACGTATTTTTTTTAAATCCATTTTCGCAAGAACTCACCATTCGGAAGCATTAGCGGTACCACTTTGGCTTCCTCTGTTCCTTTCACCAAGATTTTAAAACATGTGACTTAATATGTTGTCGCCAAAGCCTTTCAGGGCGCTACTTCGTAAAATTGAAGAAGAAAACAATGATATATTTTTCACTGTTATATTCAGCAATCTCATCTGTTCTAATTTATTGTTACCACTTTTTAAAGAAAATCGTCGACAAACAAACCCAAATGTCAAGGAGAAATGATTTCAATCACTTGACATTAACCTTGTTAGAACCCAAGTTCATAAGAGATCTCATCTTAGCGTGCAGCCATTGATCCTGTGGCGTTTGAAATAGTTGGCAGCAGTTGTCAAACAAACAAACAAACCCAATGACGAAAACAAAACAGTATTATATTAACAACAACATTGATAGTGAAAAACGACCAACAGCAGCAATAATAATGATGATGACAATACAGGAATACAGGAAACATTCATCTTGATGAACCAGAGGCCCGTCGATGGTCTTGATCCCGATCTCCACCTACTTGTTCAGCAATAATGTTGATAAAGATGATAATGTTTACGATTGCCTTGTTTTTGCCTTCCTAGAAACCTAACTGCATCCTCAGCATGTTAGTATAGTGATGCATTTTTTATTGTCTTAAGTTTTTTTTTTCCACACTGTCTTTAAAATAGTTTTAAAAAATAGTCAAGCACACTGCTTCAATGATCTTTTTGGGCTTTTTTTGGCTAAAGGGGCTGGGTTTCTTCGCTGTTGATTTGTCTTTAACAGTGACAAAATGTCTTGAATTTGTAAGATAGACCAGAAAAACCGCCGCTAGATTGCTTGCTACACACAGCCAACTGTAAACACTCTAAACGAAGTACCAGAATGTTTTATTTTAATTGTTCATTCATCCAAGAGTGTTTGATAAAAATAGTCAACTGCAAGGCCTTTTAAGAGTATTAATGAAGGTTTAAGAAGTTTCTTAGAAATGTTCTTTACTAAAGTTTTTAAAAAAGCTTGGCAGAAAAAAAGCTGGTAGCTAAGTGTCCTGAGTGTAATTAGGTTGTGGTATTGAAAGTGTAATAAATGACGCTATAATCATCACTGGTGCACATCTACTTTCTTGACTTTTTAACGCAAAAAAGAACAAATAGTTTCTGAGCATCAGCATCAATAATCTTACGCTCTTTTTAATTTCAGCTGATATCGAAACCAGCTAAGGCTGACCTTCTAATAATTCTTAGAATATCTAAAATGAGAAAACTAAATTGTGTACAGCTTTCAAGGGTAAATTAGAATCAAAATAAAGATCATGGCAACATTTTTGCGAGTCCGTCACGGCTTGATAATCAACTAATATTAGCAGTACACCCGTTATGTTTTAAGATTCCGCCGCACGTTCTATTGGTATTTTGGAAACGCCCAGCATCCATCCTAACAATACATATTTTAAGAAAGCTTGTTTACTTTTTTATACCGCCCAAAGAGGCGCCAGACCGTATCCACCATTAAGTTGTGCAGTAGTTTTTATCAACCTTCTGCCAGAAAATTTCATAAACCTTTAAACGTTACTGTCGATACACAATTCCACACCAGTACGTAGATTTACGTAAAAAAATATTCTGTTATCACAGTTGAAAAACCCGAAATGGTTCGCCGCAGAGTAAAGCGGTAGCAGCTGTTCCTATGCAAAACATGCACACTTGAAAATATCAAGCAGGATAAACTATCCGTGCTGTTCAAACAGTTATATCATATTTACAAACTATGAATGAAAACATAAACATCTAAGGCAATACTTAAAATTTAAAATTTGTGGAATGTTAGTATTTGAGCGCCCAACAGGAGACAGCCCGTACTGTAATGCTCTGAAACATTGGTTAAATTTGCTTTGGTGCATATTGGACTACTAGGGAAAAGATGATTGTGAAGTCTCGGGACTGCGTTCGGTGGCAAAGACTAGAAAAAAAAAATTTTGCATCAGTTGAAGTCACCAGGTAAGTAAGAAACTAATAAGTAGCAAGCCTCTTAAGTTTTCTATGTACAAAAAAATTACAGCATCAAAAAGAAGAGGCCCAATCATACCGCACCCTCTTTGACAAAGGTTAAGTTGTGTTAAGATTTATCAACAACTTTCCACCGAATAGATGAAAGACTTGAAGTGGTGAAGCTCTCCAAGTTCTGACATATTCGAATAAACGACAGTACCCATAGATTGAAGAAGTGTCACGGTGATGCCTTTTGGTCGAACATGGCAAAACGGTATACCCATTGCACTAAACGTAATTGCCCAACTCTATAACCCGATGGGTCGAAAATATAAAACACAATTCATGCAGCCTTAGATTAAAAAAAACTCTTACGGGTTATTTTTAAGGTAATTATCGTTTTATGTTAAACTTTGTGAAAAAGAGGAAACCAGCTATTATGTTCCTCATAGAAAAGAATCGCTGTTGATATTAACCGTAATAAATGATTTTATTTGTAGAGCAAATCGAACTGTCCGGAAGCGTTCTTATTAGAGTTTATTGTCTTGTGTTCGTGCGTCATACATCTCAATTGCTTCCGTGCAGGCGTTCTCTAACTTTTAGTTTATTGAGAGGCACGCGATAACCAATGTAAAAGAGTAACAATTTGTAGGCTAGCATTTTAGGTTATGCTTTTTTCTCCACAACAACTTTGTAAAAGATTTATTCGTAAAATAAAGACTCAGAGAAATCAGTGGCTCTCAATTTTTAGAAAAGAAAAGTTCATTAACAAAAATAAAAAAAAATTTAATGAAATTTATGCGAAATACGTGTTTCCATTGAAGGAAAGAAAAGTCAAAGTTAATCCATAACCATTTTTTTTTAGTTTTTAAATGCCTTAAACACCTGCTTTAGTAACCTTCACTAAATAAATTTCGTGCAATCTTAAACACACGTAGAAAGAATTCGCTCAACGACTAAAAAAAAATATTCAAAATGTTACCCTTTCTTTGAACAAAGAGCGAATGGATATTTTTAATATATCGGGAAGTTTTTAACACGTTCGCGCGTGAGAGGCAGATGTGTGAGTAACTAAAAGAGACATTCATCTAAAGCTGACTAAATCTACTAGTCAAAAAGGCGAACTTTGTGAATTACATACCTTGACACACATAGCCCAAAATTAAAGAAAAAATGGCACCCAAAACCTAGTCTAGATCTAGGCCTAATATAGACTCTAGATCAAGATGTCTTTTATATCTAGCTCTAAATCTAGATTATTTAAATTGATTTATAGATATAAGTCAAAACTGAGGACTCTTAATCTAAATTTTAGATCTAAATCAAACCTAAATTATACAGAAAATAACAATCAAAGCGAGGAAAACTATTTTGTTGATGTGCATTATTCTGCCGACCATTTTGAGGAAAAAAGGCAGGCAGAAGTGCGTAAAATAATGACCTTTCCGTATGCCTACAGACTACTAGGGAGTTCATTTGCTATAGCAACATCGGCATAAAAAAATTATCAGAGTAATATAAGGCTTAAATTAGGAACAAACATAACTGCAGAGAGGCAAGATGGAGGTGAAACGTTTCATCTTTTATTATATAAAACTGTAGCGTAACTTAATTTGTTTCTATGAAATGCTAATTTTGAGGATGAACGTAGTTATCGCATGCGGGACGCTTTAATGTTCACGTCATATAATAGCGCTGTTACTGATTACTCGCATGAAAGTTAAACTTTTGAAGCTGACATAAGGTAGATATAATTATGCGTCCACTCCTTTTGAAACAAATTTGACATCTGAGCACTAGATCTAATTTTGGCCCCAACAAACCTCAAGCGGATAGATTTACATTGCGTGTCTCCCAATAGCAGATAAACCACGTTATAGCATGCTCTTTCAAACGCCCCCATTTTGTGGCGCAGAGGAGTGAGCTCATAAAAGTTTCAAACTAGGAAAATGTCGGTACGATCTAGATCAAGATATCTGGGTGTCTAGGGACGCTGTTTTTAGGGCACAATATGAAGTTGACCGCGGGGGGCAAGATGGGATCAGGCCATTCCTCATTGTTCTTCCCGACTCTTGGGGGAGTTGAGGGGGTAAAACAAGCGTATTTAATTTACTTATTGGAGTAAGTAACAGAGTTGCTCAGTATTTTCCCATTAATAATCAACCAAAATAATGAACGTCACACGTTTATTGTGGCGTAATAGTAGTAGTAGTAGTAGTAGTAGTAGTAGTAGTAGTAGTAG
>BMAT01005601.1:303596-322455 GCA_019649035.1 Elysia marginata | reverse complement strand
ATTTCACCTGCAGCTCACCTTTACTTTTCTTAAACTCACATTTAAGAGTCCCTTTCATCTCGTACTACTAAGACCTAGATCTGGTCTAGTAGTAGCTTGTAGGTATAAAGAAGTAGTACGACCACCACCTAAGGGTAGAAAGTGTTGGCGGCGGGCGCATCTGCTGGAAATTATCACCTTGGATCCTCTGTTGGGTGCTTGGGTGCTAGATCTAGTCTACCCCCCTTCTGTTCTCTTGCGTGAGCGCGATTCGCTTGCTTTCCTACTCGCGCTCCCCGCTTGCTCTACTTAACGCCAACTGTTTCTTTTGCTGCTGTTAAACTGATCGTGTTTGAGAGGGCGTGAATGAGAACTAAGGCGATAGAGTTATCGATACATCCGGAAGAGTATGATATGGAAGGAAACTTAAAAGTTTTAAATTGTGCGTGAAAAATTCCTGACATTTGGTGTTTTCTTTTCCTTTCTATTTTTTCTAAATTGAGGATGTTAAAACTTGACCTATATTTGAACTTTATGATGACTGTGTTTCATAAGTGTCAACTGGTGTTTGTTTCCAATGGAATTGGAACTGGACGTTTAACGAAGTTTTATGGTTGGTGCCTTTTTCTTCTTTTTGAAAACAATAATATCATTGTTGGCGTGAACTTTTAAACCGTTTTATAATGGGATAGGGCGAACGATGAAATTCTCTGGCTGTATACTTATTAAAATTGTCAGTACGGTACGGGTGTTTTTGTTTGTTTTTTTTTATATAGATAGTAACATAGCAATATGCGGATATTATTATGATCCACGCTTAAGCTGATATTTTCAACAAAACAATAGAATGCATAATAATTAAGAAAACTTAATGAGGACGTTTTTTTCATTAAAACAAACGTAAGACATTGAGCAATCAAAGTCAGTGGTTTGAACGGCTAAAGTTGTAGTAGGTTATAACCATATTTTATAAGGTACCCGTTGTTTCTCCCTCTATTTCTGTGAAAACTTACCTGCGGTGAACTATACTTTTCAGGCGAAATAACTATTGTCTTAGAAATATTTAAGAGTACTCAAAGATCTCTGATATCCTTACTTTCGGTAATTTCAAGTGTGCAAAATGTTTTGAGCATTTTCCATATATGTCTGTATCTCGACAAATGCAAACCTAAAAAAGCTTACGAAGAAGGCCTGCTAAACTTTCTTTCCCTTTGTTACACAAACGGCCATTGCAACGCGTGGTATTGAAAAAAATGCAGTGGGCTAACGATACCATAAAAAAAAGGTTTCATAACAAGGCTTTTCAAATAATACATAGCTTTGACTTTATCAATACTTTTATAGACTTATCTATTTCTTTTCCTGTAGGGATTTTGCAGCTTTATCTTGTTTTTGTTTGATTTAATAGTTAATTAATGGCTCCCTTTTTGTTGTAATATGGGTCAATGGCCTGAAACACAAAACAAATGTGTAAGGTTTAAAATTTCCTATTGGCTTTTTAATGCCATATTTGTATTCCTCATCCCCCCTCCCTCCTTCTCTCTCTCTCTCTCTCTCTCTCTCTCTCTCTCTCTCTTTCTGTTCCTTTCTATTTTTTTCTAAATTGAGGATGTTAAAATTTGACCTATACTTGAGCTGTATTATGTGTTTCATAACTGTCAACTGGTGTTTGTTTCCAATTGAGTTGGAACTGGACGTTTAACGATGTTTTATGGTTGGTGCCTTTTTCTTCATTTTGATATCAATAATATCATTGTTCGCTTTAACTGTTTAAACTGTTTCTCTCTCTTCTCTTTCTTTGTTTCTTCCATCGTCCCTTCTTCGCCTTATTGGTGTTTTTTCAGTTGAATAGTAACTTTCCTTAATTTGCATATCCCTGGACTTTAAACTACCTTAGAAAAACATATAGATCTCCATCATTTTTAAAGCAATTTTACTGATTCTTCGACAAATGTTGGTTTTATTTCATTTTGTTTTTGGTGTTTTCTTTGTTTGTTGTTGTTGTTGTTGTTTTTTTTTTGCATATCACATCTGACAAAAACAATTAGACAATTACTACATGATTGTATTTATCATCACTGCAATACACATAAATGAAATACATCTCTCAATTGATAAATCAACGTGTGTTTACCACACTTGAACTATAGAATTAAAACCATACACATGTGCTAACGTAAATATAAAATAAGACCATAATAGGACTAATCACAAGTACCAAAATACTCCCTGCTACTTGACATTGGCGTTTAAAGGCGTGAGCGGTATTGTTCCACCGGGACTTTTCATTAAAACAAAATTAATGTAATAAGAATGTTTATGAGGCCGACTAACGAAAGAATGGCTTGAAGATAACACAAAGTGAGTTATTCAAAAACTTATAGAAAATACAGACACCAACACAAAGAAAGTTATGCGTTTTGTTGTTCTTGTTGTTGTTCTTCTTCTTTTTGTAGAAGCCATTTAGCCAACCCGCATGTGAGTAAGTAATTTTGTAAGGAACATAGTTACATTTATTTATTTTTGCGCTTTATAAATGTGGTTTAGTCAAAGAGTTCACTTTTTTGTTATTTAACAGATTAACATTGTAGTTAGAAGTAAGTTTTAGGCCTTAAATTATTTAGACTTGTAATACATGTACGGCATAGTGGTCCTAAAACATGCAGTTTTAGAACCTGTTCATGGACTCATTTTATATTAAACTACTCTTATATAAATTATACACAAGTAAAAATGATTTGAAAGGAATACATGAGTCATGATGGTGTAGAACTCTAAACAGAAAAAGACGAAGCGAGCTAGATTAAAGTCTAGATAACCGTTTACAAGTGCAAGAACAAATGTATAATAATTATGTCCTATCCGGTAAAAGAAAATGAATATTGTACACATATTATAATTGTTGGTTGTTCAATATGTTCTTGCGATGTTAGACAGTTTTTTTTTAATGTGATTAAAGAACTGTTTTTGGGTCTTAACTTTTATCGGATAAGTAAAGCGTGTTTTCAAGAAGTATCTTTATCATCTTAAGTTGTTTCTTATTACATATTATTCAAGAATGAGACATTTCTTTATTGTGGTGCAATTCAAGATGTGAGGGATGCTAGTTTTTTTTCCTTTTGTAAAAATATAAAACATTTTGGTGTTGTGTTTTCGTAGCCTCGACTATTGGAGTATTATTTTGTTCAAACAGATCTGTATTAAAAAAATGAATCTGCCTCGAACATTTCACATTGGATAGTTATGGTTTGTTTGTATAAATGTGTAGCGTTCAACCGACCAAAGGGCCTGGATTAGCAGTAGCCTACAATGGTCATGCCTCAGTCGTGTCCACGTTTGTTCTGCGCCCGTTCTCCTCAAGCGCTCTTACCTTCCAAAAAGACTTTGGATCTTCTTCACAGTGCTGTAAAATCTTTCATCGTATCAGGCCTGCCGCCGCCCAGCGCTGCTTTTGAGTGTCCAGGCTGTGACTACAACATCCAGAGATTTCGTAGCTGGTCCTTTCCTCTGGAGATCACCGTTGTCGACCAGCATGAGATTATCACCGTCATCGTCGTCGTCATCGACTCGCTCGCCGTGACAGCGGTGAAACACGACCTCCTAGGGATGGAGTTGTCCGCGCTCAGCAGCTGCAGTTCTCTCCCTCTCCAGGCAAGCACTTCCTCCTCGGCGGATGAGAACTGCGCCCTCTCAGGGGCAACAATGGGAATAACTTCTTTTACAAGCACTGACACTCGAGATAATCTTACCTCATCGCTTTCTCCGATCTTTGATGGCGTTGGCGGCGAGGAAGGCTCGGAAATTCCGTCATTTTGTGACAAAAACTCCATGTCTCCTTATAGCAGTATCACCGAAAGTGTCTTACCCTCGGCAGCGGACAAGTGTAAATTAGGTCATGGTTATGACAATGAGTTAATTTGTATAAAGGATAAGCAAAGAGGTGTCGGCCGTGGTGGTAGTTCGCACATCCATCAAGTTGGTCAAGATGATTCGGATAGACAGGATAAAACAGACAAATCTGAGGTTTTTATTGATCGGGAAAATAAGTTCAGAAAACGTACTTTAAAGGCAACTCGAGATCAGACTATAACTGTTGACCCATTTGTAGCTCACAATAGACATATATGCCACGCTATCACTGGAGAGAGTAACCACAATAAGTCATCTGCAAAGCGTACCTTTCCTGCTATGTCACTAGAAGCTGGCCGAAACAGGCGTGGGCAAAGACACGCAGCCTTATCTGCTGATCAAGTCTGGCCTTGGAATGCAAGACACGGCAAGCGTCGCTGCATGTATATTCACACACGCGAAGACCCCACTTACCGCTCGAATGAATGCATTTCTTCCGATCCAGCAAGTCTTTCTAGAGCGATATTCTCTAAAAATCGTATACAGTATCAAGCAAACAACAATACAAATCATTTTTCAACCAGGAGCGTACACGGTTCCACCCTCCATTCATCACGTTCAAAGGAGGTTTATGCTCATTCTAAGAGCCAACCCAATCTTCTTCGTCCTTCTTCTTCTTCGCTTCCGTCAGACAGTACTAGATCTAATCGTGTTCAAAATGCAAAATTGTCGTCCCTGCTTCATGACAAAACCGCAAATCGTGCCGTGTTCACAGGCAAAACACTATCACACCCAGCTCTTTTTAGACACGAAGATGAGACAACTACACCTTTGAACTCTAAAAATATCAGAAGAAAGAACAGTGCACCTGTAGCACGTCCTACTTCCCTGCCACTGCCTACGCTGTCGTGGCAAAGGTGTTTACCAAGTGGCTCATTCGATAACGTTTCTGTGAAAGACTTTGAGAATTTTTTCTTAGAAAGTACATCAGTTGAAGTTATGCACGCTCGTGATATAGACAAGGACACAGCTAATGTCCAAGATTATCAATTTCCAGATATTCACAGGCAAAGATCGGAATCACCTATTCATGAGGATCATCCCAACCCAAGCCATTATAATCGCAGTATTGCTTCTGTTGCAAGTATACCTGAGCAAAGGTGGGACTCAGCTTTGGATGAATGTGAAGAGGCAACGCCACTGTTAGAGCCTGCGTCATTGCTTGGCAAGAATGGGAACCCACATCATGAAAGCCCTGCTGTTTGTAAAACTCAGTTTAATACACCTACTACAACGATCCAACTGTGTGTGCAGAGCCCTACCGATGATGAAGACAGTGACGAAAATCAGGATCAAGGTATTTATCCAGACTTTTATTCAACCCAAATTGTAGTTAACAGTCCTGCAGTTGAAGACGACTTCATCGATGAAACCATCAGTTGTGACGTAGCCTCTCACAGGAAGCGAAAGTTCCGCCGGAAAAGATCGATGCCTTACATTTTCAGCAGTTTTATTCCGAAGAGCAACAGACAAGGGAAAACCAAAAAGTTATGCAAACAACGCAAACATGAGGGCGTAAACGTAAATCAACCGACAATACCCAACGCATTTAATGTCGTCGTAACTGCCGAGAAAAGACATCTTCAACACTTACACCACCAATATCAGCAGCAGCAGCAACATTTGCCCTCTCAAGATTCATCCCCATTCCAAAGCTGTTCAAGCATACCTTCCTTCGATCCCCAAAACCACTTTAGCAACTTCCGTCATCCCACCCATGTTCCCAGCAACGAACTAGCCACGTCGACCACGCCCATATGGCAACAACGCGAGATGAGTCCTCCCTATAACTGCAGCTACCATAACCATAACACGTGGACGGCGCCCAGCCGCTCCCATTCCCCTTCACCGGGGGTAACCAGACTGTCTTTCTCCCACCTGAACGGTCACGGGGGTATCAGGGAAAATCTCCTGAGCAATCCAGTCTCATCAGGCAGCAGGTGTCGCGGACTGCAGACCGCCAGGGCTCCTAAACAGTATTCAAGCACTGGCAGCGTGAGTGCCAGTAACGGATGCCTGGCTTCATCGCGGCCTATTCTCCATCCGATTGTCAAAGACTTGCGGCGTGAGCCTGGGAGCTTTAGAACCACCAAACATATCCCGAGGACCCTTGCTACCGACAAGAAACGAAGGAGGGGTGAGGTAAGTCTCGTGTGTCTATGTATGATATGACATATAAATAATGTGGAGGCATCAAAACTCATATTCCGAAGCTTTAGATCTTTACTTTAACAGTTTTTAGTGTAGAGCTCTGGTTGAGTACACTTACTTGATTTCAAATATTTAGGTAACATATGAATTCTCACTTGACCAAACATAACGTGGCGTCTCTCATATTCGTGCTTTTACATTAATGCATCTGCCACATTGGTCAGAAGTTGTTTTTTTTTTTAGAGTGAAACATAGAGAGATAGGGAGAGAGGGGGAGAGGGAGATACAGAGTGTATAGAGTGAAAGTGGTAGACAAATTTTGATTAATGAGCGTCATATGTGTTTTGGAAGAGAAACAGGAACAGTTTTATAGGAACACAGAGACACAGAGACACATAGCTAAACAGATCGGTTGAAAGTTAGAGAAATTTGAATATAGGTAAATTGAAATAGTGAGATAGAAAGATAGACAGCTAGATGGGTTAAAGATGGTTATACACACGAAATGAGTGAGAGAAAACTATGCTGTCAAGTATGCAATATAATTATGTTTTGTTAGAGAGAACTAAAGAACATGTGGGGTTTTTTTTTATAATGGGTGACACCTCAAAGAAATAAAGAAAAGGAAATGGCTACTACAGCGAAGAAATACCCTTGAAAAAGCCCAGAATCAATTGCATTAATGAATATTAAAAACCCTCTGGTGTGTTTTGATTTGAAAGGCCGAAATAATTATTTTGCGTCGAAAAGTTGGCTTCCGAGATAAATTCGAACGCCACTCGATTGATTGGCCTGTGTAAGAAACACAATGTTCTTTTTCTTGTAGCTGAAAAATTGATGAGCCACGAAAGAATTGTATCTGCGTGACTAGGTGATACGCCACAAGAGGCTGGGACAGAATACACACACACTTACGTACTTAAAAAGGTTCATTTCCATCAAGTTTAGTTGTTTCAAGAGTTTTAAAGAGGTACATGGGTTTGCTAAGAAAACTTCAAAGCTCACAGATATACAGAAATAACATTTTAACGGGAATTTGTTGTTTTTTATATGTGCTTTTCGTTTGCACAGAGAAGAAAGAGAGGACGAGGAGAGGGGAGAGAGAGAGAGAGAGAGAGAGAGAGAGAGAGAGAGAGAGAGAGAGAGAGACCCTGAGTGGTAAAGATAAAAATTTTCTCTTACTTATCTAGTGTGTCTAAATGTCTTTAATCATATAGCTATCTATCTTTTTCATCTCACAGTTTCAATTTATGTATATTAAAATTGAAATTCCCTACACATTTTCATGTTGTTTGTACCTTAGGGGTGTCTCTAAGCTTGTCTTGAATGCTTATACAGAGAAAAAAACACGTACACTCATTAAAATTGTATTGAAGTTCGTGTGAGAACCAAATGTATACGAACACTGCACTTCGAGATCTTACGCACTGAACCGTCAATATTGAAACACGATACATTTTTTAACGAAACGAAGAAAGTGAAACAGGAACGCAGTCTACCAATGAGATCGATTTGGTAAGACAGAAACGTTGGTAACTTTACTATATTGAAACATAGTTGCAAATCTCTTCATTTTTATCGGCATCGTATTTTTGAGAATTGACCAAAACAGGGTGGGTTAACGCTTACAATATTTTCAAATTTGTTTAGAACTTCCCTTGTCGTTTACCAATGTATTTCTGCCACTTGGCACTTTCAAAATAATGAAAAAAATTGCACGGCTCTACAAATTTAAAAAAACACAGGTTATGTAAATTGAATAATGTAAATGAATTTTAGTAAAAAAAAGCAAAAAATAATATACATCTTAAAACCTATGGCTGCCCTAGCGACCGACCATGGCGACTCATACTTAGGAAAGGGTCAAAGTTAAAAAAGATGACACAAAAGGGTTAAAATTTTCATCATCGTGAAAATGACTGAACCTATATTTGTCAATGAGAGAATCTTAAAGTATTTCTAAGGTTTCGTCAGCCGTTTGACATCTATTTATGTTTTAAGGAAAAACGGATGCATATTTGAGTACCGACACTTTACTTTTAAACGACGAGTGCTTTTCAGATGAGATGATTGTTTTTCTTTTAGAAATGAAGGACTTCAGGAAAATTTCGAGTTTCGTAATTGTTAGACTAAATGCAGCACTAAATGTATCCCCATATGTAGCTCAGCTAACCGTTATTGTTAAGACTTGTGTATGAAGAGCTGTTTACTTAAGTATCTACACTGTAAGGTTGGGCCGCGCACTTTGTGATAATCATGCACAATAGCTACATTTTTCCAAGTACTATTAAAAAAACGTCACAATATTTATCTAACTTGAACATTCAATTTGTATACTCACACAAAACTGATACGGTAACTGTATTTTTTTTTGCGTTATGGAAAATTATTGTAGATATTTTTTTTTTATTTTTGAATTTGAAACGCAAATTACTCACAATATTTTATAGGCTCAAAGTTTAGAGGGTACATTTAGGGCAGTTTTTGTAACTAGATTCTAACTTTTTTAGGTTTGAAAAATGACCTAAAAAGGAATCCTTATTTTCTATCAAGAACCGGTGCATAATAGAATGTCGAGTAAAGAATGAAGTCATGGAATAGTTTTCTTTGTAACAAAACATATATCGGTTATCGATTTTATTGTCACAAGCAAGTTAACATCAATGCGGTTATATCGCATGAGTTAAAAGAATGGTTTTTTTTCCTTTTTATTTGTTCTGCTCTGAGAAAAATTCCTACAATACAGCAGCCTATAGAAGACGCAAGATGGTCATTATTAAGGTTATTTAGCGATGATAGTCAACACGATCTACTTTCAAGTCAACAACCTGTTTTAAAAAATTGAAAGCAATCGAAATACGCCTTTAAAATTCCTTACACTTCAAGACATGATTCCTTTACAACATAAAAAGGAAAGAAAATTGAGTATCCTGCCTTATAAATTATTAATCTTGATCGTTTTATTTTCTATAAGTTTGACATATAAAACCAATTTAGTGGATGTTGACTGTTGATGCATTCTAAAAATTAAGTATTTAGCATGCACGCTCAGAATTGAATACAAATTTGTAAGTTTTCAATTATTTCAAGATAAAACCAATGATAATTGATATTTAATAATAGCGCTGTGCGATCATATTTGTTTTATACGTGACAGCGCGGTAAAAAAATCGAAACTCTATTTCCGCGAGAGAATAAAATTTCCCAGTCTCAACGGGTTTAAATATTAGAGACAAGAGATAACCATTGAATTCTATATCACTTTTATAATAATTTTTTCATCCAGATGAAAGTGTTTTAAAAATTAGAGATTGAAATATTACTTATAACCTTATGTAAGTGTGCGAAAAATATGGCCTTAAATATACACCGAGGTAACTAACCGTTTGAATCTTTGTTTCTCTTTAATTTTGATCGATGAAAGAAAAGGAGAGTCCGCTTTATCATTGTTTTACTTGTTTTGATAACAGACCAAGGATAATGTCAATGGCGCTTTTCCTCAAATCAAGTTTTTCCGTTAACAAAAAGAAAAAATAGGCTTTTTATAACCAAGGATTCACTGATTAATGTATGTATATTTACCGTTGCAGTTTGTTTTTTTTAATAAGTGTGATTTTATTTCAAATACCTGGGCTTTCATATTTATTTTTTACAGTTTGCCTTATAATGGTTGTTGATTGTGTTTCTATTGCAGTTTTACAAAGCCCGAGGTAAGGGTTCTTCCCAACATACACAAGCGAAAGTGAAAAGGGGAAAAAAGATTCTAGATTAATGTGCGCAAACTTTCCAGCACGTCTGTTTATAGTTGATGCCTTCACTCTTTTGCATACTCGGTACTTTCAAGTGACTATTGAGTGTTTTAAAACGGCCGAAAAATCAATGTCGAACTAAACTACATAAACTAGGCTAGCTTACCCTTGTGGATGCGAAATAATGGAATAAAAAAAAACGATTATAAATCTGTGAATTATTTTATGTCACAGAAAGATTATCCAAGCTAAATTAAACCCCGATAATGCATGCAATGAGTCAAAAAGATAAAATAGTTGGATACGCTATTGAAAACCATAAATAGTGAAAGTTAGAATAAATCGAAGATTCAAATTATTCTTAAGGCAAGCATAACCGACTTCTATCCTCTGCTAATTTCAAACATTAAAAACCTTTCAAATCTATAAAACACTAGACCGGGTAATCCAGTCAATGTTTTTCTTTTTGTTTTTCTTTATGTAAATCATGTGTAAGAGAGAAAATACTCTCTCTTTTGACTACTCTTTCTAAGTGCAAAGTTTACAAGCCTTAATGTTACCCATTTTTTTCTTTGAAAATATCTTTTTTTTTTGTTTTTTGGTTGTTTTTTGAGGGGGGGGCTTTGTTCTATCAAAGGTAAGACTCTTCTTTGGATGCAACACGAATGAGTGCAAGTAAATACAGCGGTTTGCAACCACGATGTGAACTTTCCAGTTCGAGAAGTCTTTTTAAAACATCCTGCAAACAGATTATAGAGTAAACCAAATTGAACTTGAAAATGGATACATTGTAAAAAAAAAAACCGACTTAAACCATTTTGAGCCAATGGGAAAATAAATTTTTATCTCTATTTCATTAGATGCCAGCAGAAATATGTTTTATGTACAGAGTTTTTTAAAGTAAAACTCAATGTTCAGTAGGGTATTTTACTATGGCTTTAGTTCGTTTGTAAAATTTTTCACTACAGAAGACCAAAAAAAACCCAGTCAATTGTTATTCGAAAAGCGAACTAAAGCGTTATAAATACTGTAACTTGAACCTACGAGAGCGCAATATATTGAATTTTTGTTTTCGTTTATAATGCCCCTCAGTTTTGTTTTATTTTTATTTTATTGATGCATAATACAGCTCAAGTGTTTTGAGAAAATCCGATCATTTTTATATTTTTTATAGTATGTATATAAACTTATTGCAGAAACTGTCAACTTTTTTTTATAAAGGCAAATGAATACAAGCCAGTCTAAGCTCCTGTATGTTTTGAATCAGAAAGGGCCTCTAGGTCTTGTCAACAGCAACATTAAGACCACATTTAAGCGTATTTGTACTGGTCTCAGACATGTCTGACAACAGCCAACGTACTTGACAATGATACTCTTCGCTGTTCTGCGCCCTCACACGCTCCCATCTAAGCACGCGCAGCTCAGTTTAAGAGGCATGATAAAATTATACTCGCTGAATCACAAAGGGTCTGCTTATTTGCTTAACCTTTTTCCCTCGTTTTTTTTCCTTCTTCTAACAGCCGTGATGGCATGAAACAATGACAGCAATGACTTTTTTGTTCTCTCTTCTAGTCTTGCCGATTAATTCGTCCTACCTATCATTCTATACCGTGTTATGCAGGTCTACAGAATACTTGTTGAGCACAAAGCTATCTATAATTGCCAGTTAGTTGGTGAGTCTGACGTGTGTTTGACTTTTCTCAAACTCGGAAGTTTGCCAGATGATCGAAAAGGTAATCACTATTTTCGGACCCGCACACCTCCGTAGAGCAATCATTTAGGCCTGAGCTTATAATTACAATACATGTATTTATCATGACAACATTGAATCTTCTGAACGTCAATAACCAAAGCAATAACAATAATAATGACAACAACAACAATAACAACAACAAACACAGCAACAACTTACTCCAACCCGGCACTTTGATTGAAAGGACTCTTTCCCTGTTCAGACCCGCACATACCTTGAAGAGTAATACTATAGGCCTAGACCTTAGCTTACATATATTTTGCCAAAAAGATTCTTTCAAATATCAGTAACCAACAAGAGCAATAACAATAACAACAACAGCAACTGTACCACAAGTAAGAGATCTAAAGTGGTATTAAAATGAGGTCACAAAACTCAAGATGCAAACATAATACTCCTGAAATAAAAGCGGATTTTCTAAATATAACAAAGTCGGTGGTAAAGATAGACCGGGACTGCAGCAATGAGTAACCGTGCCGTCTTCTAAAATCGTGTGTTTTTAACGTAAAGCATTTTTCTTATTTTTTTGTGAGATCGAGAAGCAGAATAATATGTAGTTCAGCTTAAAATTTAAAATTTAGTTCATCTGAAGGGCATAAGTCTAAACTATCAGCACCAGGCAGATATAAGTTTCTAGCACCAAAACGATACATGGTATAAAATCAGAACTTTTGGATCCAATAGACTGTGTAGTAATTCTTCAAGATACTGAATAGGACAGGACGTTAAAATTTACGAGATTTTTAGACAGGCAGTCATTCCGCTTAAATGAGGACGATTTTTGTTTCATCCTATAAACTATCGCGTAGTAAAGAGATTAGGCAGAAGAAAAGGAGCAGACTGAAGCATGACTTTTACAACGATTCATCCCGTTTGTGTTCTAAACATTGCTCATATGATAGCAGAACTCATAAAACTATGGGGCCCTCATATCTATTGCGTATATCAACCAATACTTTAACGTAAAACATAGGAATAATGAAATTTTCTTAGTGTTAAAAAGACTGCTCACGGTTAGGTAGCAAAAAACAACTTGATCTGTAACTGCCCTTCTGTCGTTATTTCTACAGATTGTTTGTGCTTCATAGATCATTGCTTTATTTCTTAAAAAATAAACTGAAAGTGAAACAATTTTATTTAACAAAGAAACTAGAACAAGAGGCCATTGCTACAATCTCATAAAACAGAATTGCGACCTATATATCAGAAAAAAAACTGATTTAGTCTTAAGATAGTTAAGACATGGAATAGCCTTTCTGCTACTGCTCAAAGTATTAGCTCATTCAAAAACCAAGTCGACAAGCTACTGCATAGATACTAATTCTGCATGGATTTCCCTCTCAAGCCAGCTGTTTGGTCCCCACAAGTAGGTGGTGATCGGTTTCAAGACCATCGACGGACCTCTGGTTCAACAAGATGATTTTTCATGTATTCCTGTAAAATACGAATGAGAAACATGGCAGTTCAAATTTTTTCCCTACATATCTTTAAAAACGCATTACAAAGAAGGAGAGAGATAGAGAAAGAGGGGTTTGGGTCAAGAGAGAGAGAGAGAGAGAGAGAGAGAGAGATAGAAAGTATGTGTGTTGTGTGCTGGGAGGGTGGCACACTATTACAGAGAAAATGGTCGCCATTTGATCGAAGAAGATAAATCACTTCCGTACATATTAAAATAAAAACTTGTAGATCCTCAAAACTGCACCTATGAAATTTAAAAGCCGTCCCGGAAGAGCTCCTAGTAAGTTACCGATACCTGTAATCAAATCTCTATAAACTGCAATGATAAACATTCTTTCGACAGCACCAAACATGGGTTCACGGTTGGCCGGAATCCACATTCATTCGTAAATAATTCAATATGCATGGGCTACGTTGCGTGTGAGGTGCACTCTAAATTGAAATCAGTTAATTGATTTCATTGAACTGTCTAAAAGATCCCTGTGGTGAGGCTTTTAGTTGTAATATAACAACAAGACATAATTATTGGGGCAGGTCCACAGTTGTACATGGCATTGACGAACAGGTTTATTTGCAAACGCAAAACTGAAAAGAAAGAGTGATGGAAGAGAGAGAGAGAGAGAGAGAGAGAGAGAGAGAGAGAGAGAGAGAGAGAGAAATCAGGCAAAAAGATAGGTTGTGATAATTGGGACTGACCGGGGTGGGGATATAAGAAGGGGATATATATTATTGTTAAAGAAAACTTTAGCTCTCAAACAAATAACCAATTGCTTAATTAAATGTTATGTATATTTTAACTGCAAATGACAGCAGAAATATTTTGGGCTTAAATTCAAGGGAATGTTAAAATTTTTTTTAGTTTAAGCTGGCATCTTTTTTTTTCCACGAAGTTTTTTTTCTATGAGAACAAGCTATAAAATTGGGTTATAAAAACCATTTTAGCTCAGCCAATTATTTTCGTTCAACAAGTTTCCACTGAATTTGACCCCGTTTATTTTAAAGTCAATAGTGTTAACCTGACTATAGGTAATAATTCTTTTCTAGAAGACAACTTAATAAACAACTAAATAATTGTGCAAACTGCAGTGTTACATGGACATAGCCTGGGTGACCGTAGAAATCAAGCCCAATTACAGCTCAAAACCTAAACTTAAAGTTTGAACTTTTATTATATGCAATATGAAAGATAAAGGTAAGAAGTCCCATAGTCAGAGTGGCCGTAGGGGTGATGGAATGTGCAGGGACATATTGTCTTGGGTACACTGTATGATTCTGAAAGACGGGGCCTAGCCCTCCACCTTAGCTGCTTTAGTATTAGTATTAGAATTCCTCGTGCAAATGAAAACAAATAATATAGAATAAGCTTATCTTTTATGGGTAATTGCAACCTCGTCTACTCTCTATCAGAGGTATAGCCCGTGCAACGGCGTTTGGATCCTCATTTACGACAGAGAATGCAAGATGAACAGTTCATTTTTCAATAAAATTCAATTCAAGTTTAGACAGTCAATACAAAGTTGTATAAGTATTGAAAATAAGCAATGCCCAGTCAGGCTGACAGATTCTGACGTTATGAATAGTATAGTAAAGTACACTAATATAGGTTATCAGTACATGTATTAAAGAAATGAAATGCTATCTCTCTCTCTCTCTATCTCTCTTTGTCTCTGTCTCTCTATCTGTGTAGGATTTTCTCTCTTTTGTCATAACGAATAAGAACTGCATTTAAAGCTCAGCAAGCTAATGTTCATAGACCGATTCTTGTGGAAATTTAGAGGCGGATCAAACACCTAGTTTTGAGCGTTTCACGTTGTCCATCAATAAATTATTTTGTTGTGATAAAACAATAACCAGTATTGGAAAAAGGGATAAAAAAGGCAGATACTGCAATTGGTTTGAACACGGCAAAATCATCGTGTTTCAGCATCTTTCTCATTTTTTGTGGTAGTCAGCAAGTTATCATAACAATAGTCGCTACACTCACCCGTGCATAGGTTTAAGGCAAAGTTAAATAATCTCAATCTGTTAACAACTTATTAGGAAGGAGGTACCTTCAAGTATTTCAACGGGCATCTAATCTAGATTCAGGACAAGTAGTTTTCTTTGAAAGGAAAATCTGTGCAACTGTTTAGGTTAGTTTTCAATTTCTGGTACCTGATAATGTATAACTTTTTTCTCAAGTTTAGTGGTAAACAAAACTTTTTTAACACCTCTTTTTATTAAAATATTTTTCAGTTCTATAGGTGCCAAAATAGAAAAAAAAGACTATCAGTGAGGGAGTAACACTAAAGAGTTTTTGAATTATTTTTGTTTTTCTAACTTTTGTTTTAAAAAATCACCCAACCATCCTGTTAAAGCGGGTTGTTTTTAACTTTCAATCATGTCACATTGTACTTATTCACTTAAAAGTCACCAAGTGAAGTCAGAAAAATCAACGACGCAAAGTGTGCAGTTTATGACATTAAAATCGTGACAAAGCCTAAAATGATTTCTATAAAATAACAGAAATGTTTATTCTAATGTGTAGGCAAAAAAGTATATGTTTGCTACTATTTATAAACTCCATACATCAAAATTATAAAGAGTACCGACTAATTTCAGTTTGGAGAACGCCTTCTATAGGTTAGCCATGCACGAGATCATCTAGCCCTCAAATGATTTTTTTTCAATATCACTCAATCCACCTGTACCAATGTTTCACCTTCAAAACTCACAAAAGAGCAGCATTAAAAAAACGGGCGTCATCCCGGTTTACATACAGACAGAATCTTTCTCCGATTGCAGCCGGGTACCATATAATTTCACGGCTCAGTTAGTCGCAGTGATGTGAGTAAAGGACTTTTTCAAAGGATCAACCACCGAACCCAGATCTGAACCTAGTAGTACCCACCACTCTTAAAGCTGAGTGTGTCCGACTAGACCACGACATCTCAAAACGTTACCTTTTAAAACTAGAGGATTTCAGTTTTCCTGTTCATTGCCGAATCTGACTTTCCCGAAAAACATTAATTGTATCGCACGCAGACTGCACCTAGAAACGTTCGTTGCGTTTGGTGGGAATAAAAATAGCCCATACGACCGCTGGAGTGTTTAGATCATGACGCAAAAGAACTATGAATATATTTTTATTCGTAGAAATATCTGCGTCTCTCTCTCTCTCTCTCTCTCTTTCTCTCTCTCTCCCTTTCTCTCTCTCTATCTATCTATCTCTCTATTTCTCTCTCTCCCTCTTTCTCTCTCTGTCTCTATCTCTCTCTTTCTCTATGTCTGTCTTCTGTTGACTTTTCCGGCTATCAGTCTATGTCTTTACGTTTTTTTCTAGAGCCCACCCACATAGAAAGGCAAAATGGTTTCCGAATATACAAACACTATGTAAGCAGACTTCAGGGTAAGCTTGTTATCCGAGGCAAAAACATAACGTTCCTATTACCGCAAATCTTGCGATGGGCGGGTAGATAAAACAAGGAGTATTAGAACAAAAGTAATAAATGGAGGAAACAAATATAAAGAGAGAAAGGGGGAAGGAGAGAGAGAGAGAGAGTAATATTATAGTAGTAAAGGAAGACGATCGCAAACTTGCTTACCTACTAATATATACATAATTCTATACGATCTCATTATATCTAACTAGAGATCCTTAGGCCTTGCACTGTTGTCTCGGCGTCTTGTATTTCGATAGCTTTCTTGTCTTTATACGAGAGAGAGAGAGAGAGAGCGGAAGAGAGAAAGAAGGTGAAAGAAAGAGGGAAAGGAGCATTATATGCAATTCAAGAACTATTGTTGACGTGCACGTAGAATCTCTCTCCCCCCCCCCCTTTTTTTTTCCCAATACACACACGCAGCACCGTAAGATCAGGGCGAAAGGGCTAATTGTTAGGCACGACGTACGTATGTAAAAGAGTGAGAAGAAAAACAAAGATGGTCTACTCGAAAGGGCTGGTGTGTTCAAAAAGTAAAATGCACATTGGGAAAGGGGGCTATTCTTTTTAGAGAAATTCAGATATAGCAAAATATCTTTTATAAGGCAGAGAAAGAGAGAGAGAAAGAGGGTGAGAGACAGACAGAGAGTGAGAAAGAGAGACAGAGAAATACAGACAGAGAGACAGAGGCAGAGACAGAGACAAAGAAAGACAAAAGGAGACAAACAGGGAGGGAGAGAATGAAGGCAGTGTTTGGTAAAACTCTGCTAAGCAGCAAAATATTGGAATTGGTGCAGATCAGGGCAGTCAAAAGAAGTCTACGATAACATTTAAACACACAACATGGATAATAAAATAGTTTTTTTAGAGAAGCGATGTCTTAGACTCAATGCCAGAAAAATAAAGGAAATCAAGGAACGCTATTCTTTCACTTCATGTAACAACATTTTAAAATTCAAATTCCTGATACTAGTGCGATCATGTCGATCGATTTGTGAGCTCTCAATCTCTCAAAAACAAACATGCTTTGCAACCTGTGCAAGGCCTACAATTGAGAAAGCATCGGTTATACTGTATTGACCTGTGGTTTTTAAAAAGAAACAGAATTTCAGGGTTATACAAAGAAACAGCTGTAGGGAAACTCTGGTAAAAAGCAAACTGCCTGCTTCTTCGGGCCCAACCTGAGACACTGCATGTCAAAGACATGCTATTTGCTTTGTTTTCGATGTTTGCTTCATGCTGTCTTGATGTCTATCTTTTTCATGAATACCTTGCTCAATAATCACACGATTTTTGCGCTCTCTCTCTCTCTCTCTCTCTCTCTCTTTCTCTCTCTCTCTCTCTATCTCTCTCTTTCTCTTTCTCTCTGCAAGTCTCTCTTTCAGTTTTTCGGTTTCTTTCCTATCTTTTGGTATTTTATGCCATCAATTCATTCTGTAATTGATCTTTAGCGGCAAGCTACCCAATAATCGTATGACAGTCTGTCAGTGTGTCTCTCTTTTCGTCGCTCGCTTTCTTTCTCATTCTCTTTCTTTCTTTCTCTACATGCACACATGGGTATGATTTGCTTATCTTTATGTTGAGCAATTTCCCGCAGGTGTGCACAAACTAATGCTTAAATGTCAATTTCATAGGCAAAGAGGTACATCCGATATCTTCCTATGACAAATAAACCAGAGTGCTCTTGTTCGTTTGTTCCTTCTCAACACACACACGTTTTGAACCTCTCCTGCAAGGTTGCACTAGTCTCACCTCAGCTAGTCCTTGAAGACAATGAGTTATCATTGTCTTAGCCTTTTTAAGTTGATGAAAAGAGGATGTGTGTCTGTACAATAGGGAATGAGATTAGAGGTAAAACAAGAGTGACGTCCCTTTTTCAGAAGACAACACCCCAAAATACTACAGTGGTTATTGTAATCTAGACCTAGATTGTAGGTAAGTTTCTTACTTTTATAAACAATTTGACATCTAGAACTTAAAACTATAGAGCTAAATAAAAAGTTTATCTTCAAAATAAATCTGTTGCATAAATTTTAAAAGATTGTAATATTTGTATTCACAAGATAGTGGAGAGACACTAGGAAAGTTCCGCTACTCTTGTTGAAATCTCATTCCCTACAGGCCACAGAAAAGAAGGGTGACGCTTTTCAGCCGTCGTTAATTGCGAGGTTTAAGGATTGATGCAACCCGGCGCTTGGGTCAGCTTGGATCAATTTAATGTGGAAAACATTACGAAAGCAAACGAGACTCATTCAGATTGATGATACATTATAATTACATATCTTGGTCAATCATTATAGTTGTTGGCTTTCAAAACCTGTTTCGTTCTTTTTGTAATGTAGCCCTTACTTACTTGTGACGTGATCTGTTCACCAATCTGGTATTAATGACAGCAGCTTGGGGTCATACAGTTGTGGATGACTAGCCCAGTATTTATCGAG
>BMAT01005601.1:185379-200158 GCA_019649035.1 Elysia marginata | reverse complement strand
AAAAAAAAAAAAAAAAAAAAAAAAGATGCTCTTTGACAGCAGCCTTGGGACATTTAATTTCCAGAAATTTAAAAAACAATCAGAATCATCACCCATGCAGCCAACCAAGGAAAGAGGTTGGAATGCCTTTTCTATATTGTTTAGGCCTACATACGGATCAGTGAAGCAATGGCATCCCGAAGCAATTTCCGGGGTCACACGATGTTTATTACAGGCAAAAAAACCTAATTTGGTTTGTATTGACAAAAATTCTCACGAGTTTGAGGGTTAGAAGAGGTTGTGCTTCCAGGACTACAAGGTTCAGATCCATCTCTGCCTCTTTTGCTCCGTCGGCTTGGAGTTGATGGGGCTGTAGGTGAAGACATAGCTTGGCAAAGTCAGAATGGAACAGGATGACTCCAAAACTGAATTATTCTTCTTTTCCCACCCTGCAAAAAAAAGAAAGATCTGAGTAGGGCATGTCACTGGTAGAAGTACAATATATGGGATGTAGACAAACAATGTTTAAAATGGGTGAGAGAGAACATGAGAAAAAGAGATTTAATTTTATTGGGGGAAGAAAAAAGCCTAAAAGGTTATAGAAGTTAAGCAAGAGTACAAAGATCGACTTGAGAAAGAGACTCAAATAAGTCAGAGAGATCAGAAAATGAAGCAAAAGGGGTGCTGACCATTTCTATGTCCTTTTTTCACTTTCAAAATAAAGACTTAATCTACAACATTTAAATTAACGACACCGGCCAGTCGACTTGCTCTGGATTAGCGGATCAGTAGATTAGAACTTGTTGCAGACTGGGCAACAAAATCTTAGGGCTTATACTCCAGAACGTATACGTAGTACAGATCTAATCTAGATTGGAAATGAAATGGATGTAATATCTTCATATTTCCTATAAACGAACAATGGCATTGATATAATCTTGTTTTAATTAAAACAAAATCACCACTCACAGATTTGCCTTCAAAGCAGAGAACACAGGTGCTTGGCCAAGTTGGCTTAGATTGAGATTCTGCTTCAGCCGCGTACGGCGCGTAGTGCAGCGTTAGCGTTCCCGCGAAAAGATAAAAATAGTCTTGTGGATGCTAAGAAAATATAAACCAAATACGGAAGGGCACGTATCAAAATTTTTGTGAAAAAGCTATATCATGGCTGCCTTTTCTTCTTTTATAAAACGTGTTATTACATTTGTGAAAGAAATAGGTGTTAATTTTTTATTCACATTAAAATTTTGTACGCTAGATCTAGCTAAGAGCCGTGTGGTGTGGTGAACGAAATTTTAGGCCATTTATTTTAGAAATTACCTTTTTGGTATTTTTGATTTGCCAGTTGGTAAAAATAAATCGCTGTAACTAGGATCTGTGACACTGCTTTGAGTTGTCTAATGATTTAAATTAACATTACTTTCGTCAAAAAATTAATGAATTTTTAAAATAATGTATTGGTCCACAATTTATGATTTTGATTAATCTTCGTTAAGTTTTTACATCTTTATTTAAGTACATAAGGCAAGCTAAAATTATCCTCACGGCATTATCAAAAGAGGAGCAATGCAATAGGTTATACATGGATCCAACGGATGCACGGGTGATTGCTAAAATTGTAAATTAAAAAGAAAATTAAAACCACCCAACTTAAAGTTAGGGATATAAATTTTATTTAAAGTTTGAAACGTTTCGCCCCCTGCAATGGATTTGTCAGTCACATAAATACAGAGCAAAATTAAAAACACAGAAACATATAAGGAGGAAAGAACCAAAGTACAAACCAGGGAAAGTAGTAGGGGTAACGAAGAGTATGTAGACGAATGCAAAATTGCATATCTGTGGAGATGCAAAAAGAAAAGAGTGGAAACCAGTTGAGTGGATGTTCAAAGGAGGATTGCAACGCGTAAACACGGGAGCAAGAAAGGAGAAGAGGACACTGAATGGCCTAGTTGGTCAGGGGTAGTGAACATGCTAATCTAAGTAAAAATTCAACAAGGGATGAGAATTGCGAGACGAGAAAAATGGTAGCAAGTGAGGTGAGGAGAAATACATGCAAAGCAAGGTCGGTAGGCAAAAACATACTAAATGCTATTCAAAGAGAGTAGAAGAGATGAAACGCAAGGAATGGATGGAGAAGGGTGGACAGAGAAAAGCTAGAACCAGAAGGCAATGCGCGGTGTGAAAGGAAAAAAAAACATACTGATAGCTAACAAGATACGTGATGGTGTAAGTGGATAGAACGAGGATTAAAAGATGGGGCGGGACATAGCAGGGTGGAGCAAGGTTACGGAAGGAAGAGACCTCCAATGTGCATGAAAGGCGGATGAGATAAGTGACTATTCACAGATGTAAGAAGAGGCCATTACCACCTCTCTCTCTCTCTCTCTCTCTCTCTCTCTCTCTCCCTTCCTTCCTCTACGCACCCAGCGATGTTACACCTTTCAATGGTAGGGATTCAACCAGAGACATATATCGATGTCGACAGGAAAGAAATTATGACTATCAAACCTTAGACAACCTTCCCTAACCTCCGCAACGAAGAGAAAAAGGCCCTTAACGAGCTTAAAACGTTCAAAGAGATTACAATCAAACCAGATGACAATAGTGGGGCAGTTAAACACCATCGATTATATATCTGAATGCAACAAACAGCTCAACAACATTCGCACTACCAACCGCTCTTGACTAATCCCACCTATAAATTTACTAAAACCATCTCAAGACACTTCAACAAGGAGTCAACGACGGAGAAATCAACTCAGAAGTTGCGATAGCACTCTTTGCATTCCGTCCTGCACCAGGGAGATTTTACATCCTCCCTAAAATACACAAGGAATGGAAGCCTCGAAGAATTATCATTAGTAGCAAAGGAAGCCGAAAAGAAATATTATCTCCAAATTTGTTGATTTTCATATCCAAGATCTTGTGAAACATCTACCATCATACGTCCAAGACAACATGGGCTTTTTACATAAAATTCATGATATCAATGAGGCTAGCCCCCTTTCCACAGAAACATGGCTGTGTACTATGGATGTAAGTGCGTCATACACACAGATCGGCTCTGTGGCCTAGCGGTAAAGACACTCGCTCAGAGATCGGGAGGTACGGGTTCGATCCCCGGCCGAGTCAAACCAAGGACTTTAAAATTGGTATTAGTAACTGATCCGCCTGGTGTCGGACATTATGGATTTAGTGCAAAGTCTGGTCGGTCCGGTGTCAGGATAATGTGACTGGGTGTGGTGTATGCAGCGCTCCGTACATCACAGTGTGGCAGCACGCTTTCAATTGTCCCAAGCGCCGTCTCTGATATAACCATGTAGTTGAAAAGAGACGTTAAAATTCTATCAACCAACCAACCAGCTTATACACAAACATGCCACGCACAGAAGACATTACAGCTTGCCACGATACACTTACAAAATGGAGAGAGGACATTACAAAACCATCAGCTACATTTTTCGGCAACCTCATTGAACATATTCTCACTTTCAATTTTTTTTTTTAATTTGAAGATAAACTTTGGTTTCAGACACTCGGAACGACCACGGGAACTAGTATGGCCACTATTATGCTAGGCTTTTCATGGGTACCCTCGAAAATAATATGTTTAGGAGCTCACCTCACCAACCTTTGATGGTTGAGATGCATTTTATTCCTAATTTGGAACCATGGCAGTTTCTTTACAAGACCAATTCTTAGTCCATGTCAATAACTTTCACCCCACTATCAAATTTATCAGTAAAATATCTTTCTTGAAAATTTCAAACAGATGTCTACTCTATATGTACGGACACTTTCAAATACCTACATTTGGGTTCTACCACTCACACCATACCAAACGAAGCATATTTTACAGCCAAGCGTTTCGACTTGTCAGAATTTGCTAGACAGAAGAAACCCTAACCGCAAGACTCGCACACCTTTTATCACATTTACAAAAACGTTGATTCTCACATAAACAGATGGAGCTTGCCATCAACAAAGCGAGGGAAACGCATAGACCTCAAACACTCCAACGACGAAAAAAGAGTGCTACCGGAAAACATAGAATTCCCTTCGTGGCTTCAATAATACGTTTCGCACTTGAAAATGTGCAAGAAACCATTACACCTTTAAACAGTCCACTTGGCAAGCTCATTATCAAACCTCTGAATTCATGATACAATAAAGTACGAAAGAGCGACAAAACTGCTTTGTAGCGTCTTTATGTATCTTCGCGACAAATAAATATAATTTTCTTCCTCCTCTAATGCACCATATTAAACAGTGTACCGCCCAGGTTCGACAGATGTGCAGAATTAACCGCCGAAGCCATGGATCCCGCTCACACATACAACCCTGCATTACCTAACTTCTACAATATTCTCAAAACACACCTTCCCATCGTCTATTTCTCAGACCAGAGCTCCCGATGACAGAATTCCGCCGATCCACCAACATGTTATAGCTCAATTACACGTTCAAACGGTTTTGAAAGCATTTCGTGTTACACAGTTATCGAATCGTATATTATAGGAAAAACTTTTTTTTTACCACAGGGCTGTACGTATTTCATATGCACGAGTCCAACCATCCCTGCTGTTACACGGTCAAACACGGTCGTATGGTTAGCTTACAAGGTCAGCGGAAATTCCAGATTGATCAAGTTTTTTTTTTCTTCATGGCACGTTCTTATGTTTGTTTTTTTCCTCTTTTAAGACCAGTTCATATGTTCAGTTACATTTTCAGCTTGTTTTGATTATTGACAGTTTCAAAGGAAATTTGCTTAGATTATCTGGGAAATTTCCAGGTCGCCACTTGTCCTACTAAAATCTCGACACACCAATTAAATTCGTCCTCGTAAAATTTAGACAAATTGAATTTAGCGAGCGTCAAATATCAACTCTGGTGGAATGTTGCGTCATCGCACAAGTCAAAATACCAGTTTCAATGCATAACGATCGCTCCCGGCACCCGACAGTTTAACATTTTCTTTTGCTTCGATAATCAGCCTAATGCAGCACTGATGTTGTTGATCTTCTTAGCGATTGCGTTCTTATTAACACAAGGACCGAATTCTTTACAAAGTTTGACAAGCTTTTCATAATCCTTTTTCTTCAAAATATGTATACTTTCCATGTTAAATGCTGGGCTGATCGGTTGACTTCAATAAAAGTTTGATATCGACTCATGATTCCAAAATATGTGGCCGGTGAAAAGTGTAAATTGTGCAGGCTCAGAGCGGCGACAAAATAGTAATTATGCGCTAAAGTAGAAGTTAACTTTAGTGTACTAGAACCGACGGAAATGGACCTAGATCTAACCCTATATGTACCAATGTCTAGAATTAGCAGACTGGGCTATATGCCGTACGCTTTGACACACGCAGACCTAGACCGAGACCCAATCTGTCAAGACAGTGCTTTCAAAATACGAATTGGATCATTCCTAGTTTGACCTGCTGGCCTCATTATGATTGTATCTGTCTGGTATCACCTTCAGGGTCTGTGGATTACGCAAGCCCTTGCACGTCGGCAACGTGATGATCCGTAGCAAGAGTTACAGAACTAGATGGTCGATATAAAACAGTCTATAATGCTGATGAAGACCTGGTAGCCTGGATCAACAAAATTTTAGCCATACGAGACTACTACTATTGCCCAGGCTCAGACAGGCATCAGCCTCTTGAACAAAGAAACTCATTGGGTCCACACACTCGGCACTACAGAACCACATAACATGAACACCAAGTAGCAAGAATCATTCTCCATTTCTATTCGCTGCAAGTAATGTCTCACAGCGCCTTTCTCCATACATATATATTCATTATAAAATTAGATAGTTTATTAGGAGGCATGTAGCCGTGGTGCCAGTGTGAAGTGGAAGTGAGGGTAGATAGAGACAATTTATCCATCAGAGAAACTGGTGAAGACACAGAGGATACGTGAATGATAAAATGAGTCTTCTTTATCAAGTTCATGCACCTTTTTGTCGACGAGTTAGGGTTTGATAATCGTCATACGTGATACTATTCTCAGAACAGGAAAAAGCTAGCCTCGGCTATGCCTACTTTCACTTTCTATGTTGCCGGCCCCGACTGCTAATATTTATTGGTGTTGGCATAGGAGAAGAGTCAAACCCAACATCAAAATACATGTATGACAGCCAGCCAAAAGTAACCGATTGGTGTATATAAAATTTTGAGACAGATTGACTAGAAGAAAAAACTATCGGACAAGCTCTCAAACTAATTTCATGAACTTACGATCTTCTCTTACTAGACTCTAGATTCTAGATCTATTAATTCTGGAGAACTCAAAAATCTGACTAGATTCTAGATCTAGATCTATTCTAGATCAGTATTTGAGCCCAGTTCTATATCTTAAAGATTGAGGCTAAGTTAATACATCTCCATAATGAACAGCTTAAAATTTTCAAGTCTTCTCTCGCCAGCATGTTGTAAATGTCTCCGTTATCATTCAAGTTCTGTCACATTCCTAGTAAATGACACAAGGTTAAAGAAACATGTGCTTACATTTGGAGACCACTGCTTAACAAACAACAGCAAAATGCTTCTCATTAAACGCTTTGCTTCATCTGGATCTGATGATGATAAAACTGGAGAAACTAAATTGCCGAGGCGCCTGGTTAAACGTCTGGAGAAACAAGGCGTGTCAGAACAAGACTTTTTATCAAGATTGAATGTTAGGGCTGATTCACCATCGTATTATACATCAACAGATTTGGACAAGAGCAATGCCAGTTCACATTTTGTTGGAAGCAAAGATGAATTGGAAAAATTGCTGAAAACAATGACAACAGAGCCACAGTTCCTCTCCCAGACTGACAGCTTTCCGTCTGATATGGCAAAAATGAAAGAATGGCAAAAGCAGCAAGCCTCATTGAGACCATCAGTTTCCCCTTCGATGACCTCAGTTGTTTTATTTCCAGGGCAAGGTAGTCAGTTTGTGGGCATGGGTCAGAAATTGATTCACTTTCCTGGGGTCAAGGAATTATTTGAAGAGGCAAGTGCCATTGTTGGTTATGATCTCCTCAAGCTGTGTTTGCAGGGGCCCAAGTCAGAGCTTGATAAGACAATACATTGTCAGCCTGCTGTCATGATAACATCTCTTGCAGCTATTGAGAAGTTCCGTGAGGAACACCCACAGGTAGGCAGCCTATTTTTTGCATGTGGATTTTTGTAAAAGGAATATTCACTTTAGAAATTTTTTATTCTAAAAGAAATAAATTTTTGTTTTCTGTGAATGATCTTATGTATATATATTGGCTTTTTGGCTGCTGTAGTGGGCATATTTTTCTATTACAAGATGGCAATTTTTTCCCTTATAATCAATATATATCACATAGTGGTTTTTAATTGTATTTATTATCTTATATTTAATTATTATACCTATTTTAGATTTTAACTATTCATGCAATATTTTTTTCTATTTTTAGGCCATTGAGAATTGTGTGGCCACAGCAGGTTTCAGCGTTGGAGAGTTTGCTGCGCTTGTCTTCTCAGGAGTCCTGTCTTTTCCTGATGGTATGGTTCTTGTTTGTGTTTATAAACTTTTTTTTATCACCACCCGCCCTCCTACAGTTAATATTAATTAATTAATATCTTTCTTTAAAAAAGAAAGCTTACTTTACTCTTTCCAAAGGGTCATCCCTTAAATCTACTCACTTAATTAAGTAGATAGTACATATAGATCTACTCAATCGCTCAATTTATCATAAATATTATTTTTAAAATTTAAAGTAAATTTACGCTTCCTTATTCTATTCATAAAATCAAAATGTTGTAAAAATTATTTGCTCATGCATGTTTGTTTCAAATCAAAAGAAAAGTATTTTATTTCTTTATATTGCATTATACTTTTGAAAAGGAAATCATATCTATCCCTGAACCCAGGAACTGCGTATAGTAATTTTTTGTATCATAATTTCTCTTGATTTTCGTTCTAAGATAAAACNGATGTAAGTCTTTCAGATTTCAGCTTTTTTTCCCTCAAATTTAGGATTTCAGCTCAAATAGTCTTTTGTCTATTTTATCCATAATGCGGGGGCCTAGATAGCTCAGTTGGCAGTGGCCTTGCTCCATGGCCCAGAGGTCGAGGGTTCAAGCCTCAGCCGAGCACAGTCCAGGCCCCTACTGGTTGGGTCGGTGTCAGTATAATGTGACTGGCTGAGGCTAAGTCATGGTATCCCCGCTAGTCTCTGGGTGGTAGCCCATACATTGTCATTGGGACCCAAGCCCTGAGAGCACCTTTGAAGTGAAATTGGGCTTGTAAAAATATCCTTCAATAATAATAATAACATCCATAATGCAACACCTTTTCACAAGTAACCTTTTGCAGTACAAAACTTAAAAAGAAGAGCAAACCTGCTCTGTTAAACTTTATAGAGAGTTGTTCTCGCCTATGATTACTCTATAGTACTATTCATTCCAAAGCACTAAATAGTCTCATGTCGTGTTCAGCTTTTTCACCATAACCCTGAAAAAAGAATTCCCAGTTTCTACAGCTGATTAGATTGGCGGACCACAGTTTCTAGGTTAATTAAAAAGTTAGTGATCAAATTTTTTTCATTAAGAAAATAAAATTAAATTAAAAGTAGCTTTATGATTTGTCCTGATTTTTTTTTTCATCTCAGGTGGAATTTGAAAAGTTATAAATCATGTATTATAAAAGTAAGAAAAAGACTGGGGTATTGTTTACCTGGATTCCTGGTCAATAACCAGTTCCATAAATTTACCAAAGCTTTTCCTTTTCTGTTTCACGTGCTGCATTTTTTTTTCAACATTGTATGATTGTTTTAGCTGTTAAGGTTGTGAAGACGCGGGCAGAAGCCATGCAAAAAGCCTCTGAGTGCACAAGCAGTGGAATGTTGACTGTGTTCTTAGCCCATGATTCTCAACTGAAAGAAGCCATAAAGATGGCAAAAGAATATTGTGTGGAGAGGAGGGATATACCAGAACCTGTGTGCACTGTTGCAAATTTTCTGTTTCCAGAGTGTAAAGTCATTGCAGGACATGAAGAGGTAGGTGAATGTTCATTTATGATCATAGTATAGCTCTAGTCTAGTGCGACAAATTAAAGCCCATATTAAATTATATTTCAAGAAGCCTTTTTCAAATATCATGTTTAAAGCTTGTTTCTTGAGAACATTGTTCTTTCTAGTTACTGTTAAGGTCTAAACATTGTGCTAAATAAGGAAAATTTAGAAATTTTAACCCTGCATTTGATTTTTTGTTTTGTTTTTTGTTTCACCCAAAGTTCTCCCATAATGACCATATGGTTTCAATATTTCAAATTTTCATTGAAGTGAATCAATGATGCTTAAAAGTGTTGATCTCAACCTATATTTTTAAAGAAGTTAGAAATGAAAGACATCTTTCATTACACAATAAGTGGAGAAGAGAAGATTTTATTATCGAGTTCAAGAAGTTGATTAGAAGAATAAAGGGTCTTATAGTTATACTCTCAATGGAAACTGTTCATTTTTTTATTTCTATATCTGAAATTAGTTTTACACCAATTTGTAAATTTATATGGTTTTGTACAAATTTAGGGTGGCTTGCTTATATTACATTATCCTCTCTTCTATTTTATAAATATTGAATCTTATAAATAGTAAAAGTTATGTATATGACAACCTGCATGTGATAAATCTTCAGATTTTTTCAATATATTACTGTATGCTTCATGCATTAGTTGAGAGGAGAAAGAGCTATAGCAATGTCTTTGGTTTTTTTACTTTAAATTTGCTTTAAGTTCAAGTCATTAACCCTTTCATTGTGTAGGTATTTTCAGTCGCTATGACAGAACTTTTTTTGGTTGAAGAGTGTGATGCATAATACAAATTTCAGCACTGCAGGATTCAATTATGAAATTGGATTTTAGTTAGCACGGCATCAAATACCTATTTTACACAAAGAAAAATGCAAAATATATATTTAGATATTTAGTGTCAAAGAGTCATGGGAATGGCATATATATGGGAATTCCATATATATGATAATCAACTGGTTTGAGAACATATAAGGTCGGCATTTGTCATAACGAATTGGACATACGACAAACGTTATATACCACAAAGGGGTTAAAAGAAAACGCTGATAATAACAATAATATTGTAATTTGTATAGTAGATATTTTAAGAATGCTAGTTTCTACCTACCACAGTTTGAAGTAGCCTGCATGGTTCATGATATATGTCACCCAGTCGCTTGAATTTTATGGACTTTGTAAATTTACTTAGCAACTTAAAAACTATAATTGTCTTGTAACCTGTCAAAATTAGTAATTAGTCAAACATTTTTGTATGACAGAAAAGCTTGTTTACTTTATTTTCAAATACAACAAATAGAAAAGCTCTATCATGCTTCTTTGTGAAGTAATAATTGTTTGAAAGCGCCAAGGTTAGGATTTATGAAATTTCAGAAAGGAAAGGAAATTGCGTTTAAAATTGGAACAAGTCCAAAGCTCTTAAGTCCTTAGCAACCATGCCATTTAAAATTAAACACATAAAACATTAAATTTCAATATGAAGCAGGTGTTGAAATTGTTCCGAAATATTTTTAACCTCATTATATAAAATGAAAACAAACTGACTTCTGAACACCCACTAAATTTTGATAGCCAATATCTCAAAGCTAGGCTGTGTGACTTACGACTCATTTGGGTAGAATGTGAGACAGTTAACTTTTGACCTTTACTTATTTGAAGTACTTAAACTTCTACTTCACACAAACAATTTGCTTGACAGGCTATAGAGTTCATAGCAACCAATGCGAAAGAGTTTCGCCTGCTTCGCACCAAACGATTGCCTGTGAGTGGAGCTTTCCACACACACCTGATGCAGTCGGCTGTACAACCTCTCCAGCGAGTAATGACAAACATGCAGCTGGCTCCTCCAAAGGTGATTATGTGTTTCAATCATGTATAAGTTGACTCTGAGCCAACTAGGGTAATTCTTATGTATACTTTATTCTGTTTCGATTTAGTTAGCCATGTTATTCCATCCGCAAAATTTATGTGTTTTCCCTTAAAAGTGCGCCGATTTTGATCAGGAAAAGGGCAATGAATACAAACTGAGAGAGATTTCCCTTTTTGTCCTACCTCCTCTCTGTATTTTCAAACTCCCTTACGTTTTTGTTATGTTTTGTCATGTTCTTGTTCTTCAACTACTACTACTACCGTTTAATCTGTGAAAAAATTCCGTCATAGGAAAAGACATAGATATATCAAAATGTAGATGAAGTGGCTGTTGTGTGTTGATTATATTACACTACATCTACTATTACTGGTACTTCATCTCCCATTTGATGATTTCTTCTTCCTCTTCTCACTCAGTGACACTTTTTGACATTGTGGTCTTTGTAAGTATGATAAATGCTCTTCAAATTTATGTAAACTGTTAGGATTTGTATCAACGTGAAAGTCATGTGGTTGACTTGACTTCCTAGCTCTTAAACAATTATTATTAATATTAAAAACATGTTGACTGATTTTTTATGCAAATTAGCGGAAAACCTTATGAATAAAGATGCGAAAACTTGCAGGAAATAAGAAAATATGAAAACTTGGTAAAAAGAGACTCTCCAGCCTTTCTGTATGAGGAATAATTATATGCTTTGACCACTTGGCTGCACTGTGTATGTTTGCCGTACATACTGCTGCCCCACTGGTCTAATGCGCCGCCGTACATACTGCTGCCCCACTGGTCTAATGCGCTGTGTATGTACACTGTATGTCCTTGTTAAACAATACTTGAGAAAATTAAAGATCTAGATTTAATTCCTACACATATGTCTTGCAACCAGTCAAAATCAGTTGTAAGTCAAAATTTGAAGGTAGTCAGTTTTTGGAATCACAGAAAAGCTTAAATTCTCTACTTTCCAATGTAACAAACAGCAAAGCTCTATCATTCTGTATGGAGGAAATTGCATTCAAATTTTAGACAAACATAAAGGTATTGTGGCCTTAGCAACCCTACCAACTAAAATTTAACACATAAAACATGACATTTCAATATAAATTAATCGTGAAAACTGTTTAGAAATTATTTTAGCGTCAATATCTAAAATATGAAAATGTTGAATTCTGATCACCCACTAAACACTAAAAGCCTATTAACTCAAAACTAAGCTATTCAACTTAGGACTCATTCAGACAGAATGTGAGACATATATCTTTACTAAAAGCCTGGATCCATTTTCAACAGGTGTTCTCAAAATTTTGAATGCAGATCTAGATAAAATTTCTCATCCAATCTGTGTTTGAAAATATCCTTAGCACACCGTAGGGATTTTATGTAGCACTCAAGGGGTTAAATAAAGCCAAAGCTATCTTTAAAGGCCCAAACTGTCTGCTAAATGCAAAGTTTGTCATATCTTGTAGTGAAAAAAATCCAACAACCAAAAGCCAAAAAGTGTTTATTCCGCCATCCTCTGCACCTAAAGAAAAAAAAAAGATAGTTATGATCTTTCACTGCCAAAGTCAGCCCCAAGTGTTTGCCTTTCTCTGAGTGGGCCATTTCACAACAGAGCAAATTAAATACATACTTTAGAGTATTGCAATACCACCGCCTGTTAGGTACTCAAATGTAAACATTCCTCAAATTATAAGTGCTGCCTATTGCTAAGTCCCCATTTTACATGAGGGGGGACTGAGGAAAGCATGGATAAGCTGCTTTCCCAAGGCAATTACAATTTGAGTCGTATTTGAGAATTGCATCAGCAGCCGTCCTATCTTGAGTTGGACGCGCAAACTACTGGGCCACACTGTCTCATTATTACATCTTATGACTAGATGTAGGTTACACAGACGTTGAAGGTTCAATAATAGCTTACGATTACGGTTGTTTAGTTTCAAATAATGTGAATATACTTTTTTTTTGTTTTAAGAATAAGTATATATGTGCGTAGAATGTACAATATAATATATCTATTTATGTGAATATAATTAAAATTCTGTTCTTAACAATGTTCACACTGGTGTGACTAAAGAATTGTTATGTTATTTTGTTTTAAAAATGCTAATTTTAACTTTACCTTTTTCTCCTTGTGTTGTTCCTCTTCTCTCAATTTTACTATAAGCTAAGTGTAATGATCTTTTTTCTACTACTTTCAAATCAAATTCTGTTTTTACTGCATTCCATATTTAAATACTTTTAACTACTGTCGTGAGCAAGATGTGTAGGCTCACTGCAATTGAGTAATGTACTTCAGAAAGCTGTCTGTTTTCTCTTCTTTTAGATCCCGGTGTATAGCAATGTGACAAGCGCCCCATACCATGCCAAGGCAAACTATCCTCATCTCCTAGGCCAGCAACTTGTCCGGCCAGTGCGGTGGGAGCAAATTTTGCACACTATATACGGAAGGCCTCAAGGTGTTGAGTTCCCAGGCACGTATGAGATGGGGCCCGGAAGACAAATGGGGACTCTTCTACGACAAGTCAATGCACAAGCTTATAAACAGTATCACAGCATTGATGTATGATACATGTATACTAAGAAAGATGTAGTTTTCGATCTGTAGCTGTAATTTATTTTCTTGTTTTCAAATCCTGTCATAGAAAGTCAGGGATCATTTATTCCCTTTTTCAAACTTCTTTGCAGATTTTTATGTTTTGCTGATGTGCATCAACTGTATTAAAAAAAGGACAGTGAAATGCTGATAAACCCTACTTCACAGACTGTAGAAATGATGTAGACTTGAAGGTTTAGTTCACTTTAAACGTTTTTAAAATATAAAAAAAAATAAAGTGGAGTCTGGCACAAGCCTTTGGTTGAGCAAGAGTTTCCCTTAATGGTTTTGATTCTAAGCATTTTGACTGCAATTCTAATTTGAGATTGCAAAAATTACAATGGAACCCACTTAGAGTTAACATATTGAAATAACTTTTAGGTAAAGTCAACTCTGTTTGCAGTCCCATTTTGCAATTTTTTAAACTATTTATGAAATCAATGGTTAAGGGCAACTCTTGTTAAAGTCTATACACTTTTTTTTGTCTTGAGGTGTTGACTTTATCAGGGTTTTACACCTGCACTCTAAGTAACTCTGATTTCAAGAGTTTTAAAGCAATTAAGCATCTTAATTGTATGTGTTTGCTTGATTGAGGTCACATTTCTTATACTCTTAATTTGTATAATGTATTTAAAACCAAACACAATTTTTCTCTCTGTTGCTGTATAAAAATCAACTGAAAAAATGTTTACTCATTACTATCTGTTATTTTTTGAGTTTGTTGAATTCAGTTTGTGGCTGTGTTTTCTGTTATAATATTGTTTTTTTTTTCAATTTATTTCTAGTTAGCGTGCTTTTTCTTTTTTTATCTGCACCACTCATTTTCTTTTGTCTTGGTTCTATTTTTAAGCCCTTCTTTACATTGGTTGGGTTAGTTCAAAATGAAAAAAAAAACAGACTTATTTAACCATTTCAGAATATTTAATTCTCTCTCCTTGGACAAACCATTGGCTCATGAGATTCCATTTCTTTGCCTTTTGGAATCTGTCATTAATGAAACTTTTGCCTGCCTGCTTTCCAACCTTTGCTGTAATCTCTAAATATTTCTCTCATTTTATATTCTCAGTTTGACTGCTTTCAATTGTTGTTGCTTATTATTTGCAGCCCACTTTTCAATTGGTGTAGTGTTGATTCCATATCAAACTCCCATTTTAAATGTTTTAATGAGATTTTCCTAAATGTGATGTGCAACTATTTTCTTTATGTCTTTACTTTAATCATTGTTGATACTTACTTACTTAGGACCTTTCGCATCTCAGTGCTCCGACTGGGACGCCTCGGCTG
>BMAT01005601.1:108163-129210 GCA_019649035.1 Elysia marginata | reverse complement strand
TTTGAGGGGGGGAGGTGTCACATTCTTGAACTATATAATCTCTTTTTTCTGTTGCTAATGTTGAAATGATTTTGTCAAATATGAAAGGCCAAGATAAGCTAGGAACCTTTGAACACAATTTTTAAACTGTTTTAGTGTGTAGTTATGGCTGTAGTCCTTTGGATCACATATTCACCGTTTCAGTGTTAACTGTTATGGTAAAAAACAATGACTGCCCCATGAAGAATTTTTATTTTCATGATCGATGGTAATTTATGGTATTTTTTTTATCTATAGCCAGATTATGCACTTGTTTATTGGTGAAATACCCCCCTGTTTCTCTTGGTTACAGAGATTGGTTAAGGTACATGATATCGTAGGCAATTTCTTTTTTCTCAACCAATCACAAGTTTCAAGGCTAAAGAGGTGAAAACAGGCATGATTTGTTTTTTCAACAGGCTAAGGTTTATCTAAATCTAAATGAAAATGTCCATCCAAGTAACACAGAGGTTTCCTTCCTCTGCTGGAAATCATGTCTCAGATGCTATTTACGACACTGAAGAAACACCTATTCTCTCCAATGAAATTCGTATACAAGTTGTCTCAAAAGGTTTGTATTGATAAGAGCTTTTATTTCATATATAGTTCTAAGCATTTAATTTGTTTCAAGCCGTAGCTCATTTTCAATTTTTCATATCTAAAACATTTTATATAATATGCTTTTTCATTATAGCCAAATAGTGGTAAACTCAAAATCAAAGTCTGGTAATTTGAAATTATCTGGATGCAGTTATTTTCTTTACTTTCTTAAATGACGTTATTTGATGTGAACTCAAAGCTTTAAGAAAATTTAGAAAGTACTGAAATGGGGGTTCCAAAGCACTGCAGTGGGCATCTCTAATATTTGTATGTGGGGGTGGGTGGGTGGGGTGAGAATCATAGTTTTTAATTTTTTATGTCTGCAAATTCATTAAGATTAAGCTGAATGGGAAGAAAGGTAAATCCTTTTATCTGCATTGTGCATTTTGCACCTAAGGCAATTATCATGGTTTATCAATATTTTCTTTTCATAAACATTTTGTCCTTATTTTGCTTTCATAGGTTAATGAGCCTAACTGAACATTACATTTTGTCAAATTGATGTTGGTTATGATATGTATGGAGTAAACAGTCTATCCTTATTTTGTTTTTCTAAAATAATGAAACCATTTCACACTATTTATTTACTCAACCCTTTTTTTTTTCCAGCCCCACCCTCAGGTTCAGGATGGTTTGGCTCTGCTTTCCTGGTTGTCAATGCAGCCTTAGGAGCTGGACTTCTGAACTTTCCACTGGCCTATCACCAGGCAGGTGGTGTCCTCATGGCCATCGTCATGCAGTCAGTAAGTTGAACCTCATTTAGACTTTTCAAGCATTGGCAGGCTTTGCATTATGCATTGGTAATATATGTGACGCATCGCGACGGTTCGGGGCACTAGGTACCGAAGGCTATAAAGATTAATAGCCGCATAAAGCAAGAAACCCGTTACCTAGACGTAATTTTTTAAATTGCATAAATAGTAAGTTTATCATTTGAAATCAACTTAGTGTCAAAATAAATTTTAGAATGTGTAGTATAGAGTGGTACCAATAACTCACAACACCCCAGATGTACCTAGTGCCCCAAACCATGGGGATGCATCACATATGTTAATTGGTACTTTTCCTAGCACTCACCGGGGGCCTAGATAGCTCAGTTGGTAGTGGCTTTGCTCCGTGGCCAAGAGGTCGCGGGTTAGAAACACAGCCACGCACAGTCCGGCCCCTACTGGTTGGGTTGGTGTCAGTATAATGTGACCGGCTGAGGCTAAGTCATGGTATCCTTGCTGGTCTCTGGGTGGCAGCCCGTAAATTGTCATTGGGACCCAAGCCCTGAGAGCACCTTTGAAGTGGAATTGGGCTTGTAAAAATACCCTTCAATCAATCAATCAAACCTAGCACTCACCAAGCTAATAGCAAAGGGTAGTCAAAGTCTAAAAAGTATTATAATTATTAAATTCTGGACACAAAAATGTATTATTCACTTGGGTTTGTAATAAAATGTGTAAGCCTGCGGTCAATGTATTTCTATTGCAGTAACTTTCTGGGAGTTTTTTTTTCTTATCGTCTAACTTTTTTTTTTAATCCTTAAGGAGCATAGCTATTGATTTTACTGTTATGTGAATATTTATTTTTATTTTTGTTGTTGTTGTTTTGACGTAGAGATCATAACCTATTCTTATTCACTGAAATTCAGTTTTCTTGAGGATTCTTTTTCGTAGATCTATCTTTTGAGTTATTAATTGTTTTGCACACTTACAGCTATGCACACTAATACATCGATACATAAAACCATGATTCAGTAATTGAAAATGCACAGTGAGATCCACCTAAAGTCAACACCTTAAAGGGAAACTCCTGCTTAAAGTCAGCACGGTGTTGTAGTCCCATTTTGCATTAAAATTTCTTAGTATTTGTAATGGTTACTTAACCCTATGGACCCTGAGCTCCCTAGCCTTGAAATTCGCCATCCCAAGCTACCCAGGCTAAAATTGGGTAATAATCTAGATCTGTGTGTACTACAACACGCAAACAATTCAAAATGGGTATATCTGTGAGTAGGGTATTTGACACAGGAAAGCTTCCGGTGTACCGGTAAGTAGGGTATTTGACACGGGAAAACTTCACCAGTGTACTGATGAGTAGGGTTCATAGGGTTAAAGTCAACTCTTGCTTACAGTCGACACATTTTTTTGGTCCTGAGGTGTTGACTTTATCAGGATTCCACTGTAAATACACTTGTATTATTTTTGATCTTATGTACACATCTGCAAACACTCGCCCAAGTAAATCTGTTTGGGGCATATTATTTAAACAATTATAGGTGATATAGTTTAATTGAATAAGTTTTTTATTGTGTGGTCTTTTCATTTCTTTGCTTTTTTTTATTGTGAGACACATGCTATGTGCTCCACAAGGCAATGAGCCTTTTTTGCTGGTTAGAGTCCCTAAGACAAACATATCTTTGTATAAATATCTCTGGGAATTCAGGGGACGTTAACAAAAGTTAAAAGCATCAAAAGTTAAATGCATTTGTCAATAATGCTTTACTCACCAAAATGCTCTAAGCGCTTTACATGGTTTTCTGAAAGGCCATTAAGATCCAAATTACCTTCTCAACTTACAGAAGAGCACCATTTAAGTGCAGCACTCTAGCACATTATATTGAGATCTATCAGGATACTTACTTAAAACCTGAGTGAGTGAAGGAGAAGTGTGCAAAGGCTTTCCAAAGGACTTAAAGCCAGACCTGCCAAGCCAGGGTCTAACCCCAACCGCTTTGTCTAAAAGCCAAGTATCTACCTCTAAAGCATAACACCACACAACTAAACAAAGAAACTCCTAAGGCAGAGGTATATCAAACAAAAAATGCATATCTAATTAAACAAAACTTCCAAATTTGAATCTTTTTCTTATTATTGTTTCAGATCTTTCTGGTTTTCGTTGTTGCGGCCATCATGATCCTTGGGTACTGTTCTGACATCAAAGGGACAAATAACTACCAGGATGTTGTGCACTCGGTGTGCGGACCTTGGGCCCAAATAGCCTGTGCAGTCTCTATCACCCTCTACTGTTTCGGAACATGCATCACCTTCTTGATCATCATCGGGGATCAGTGGGAGATGTGTGAGTTAGGGGTTTCTGTACTTACCACTTAGGCTCATATGATTCATAGAAATCGCTTGTAATTGTTTATTTCAAGGCTTTTATTTCTTTTATCTATGCATTTTATATGTCTGTGAATTTAGAGCCATAAGAAGAAATGCTAGAAAAGTGAGGAAATGAATGAGAGTGAGAGGGGGAGAGAAGCTTTCTTCTGTGGTAAAAGTTTTGTTTATCGTATGGTCTTGATGGTATGTAACTAGTATGTTCAATGTGCTTGATTGAGAATTCCAGTTGTCACACTATATGCCATTTGTTTCAGCACCAATGTCCATGCTAAATTTCCAATAATGGATCAATAAAGTGCATCTTATCTATCTTAAAAAGATACAAAGAAATTGTTTCTATGTTACCCCAAGTTATGTTTTCTTTTGTCTATCCACACTAATCCCTCTCCCCTCCCTCCCCCTCCCCTATCTTCATGTGAGTATACATGTATCCTTTTTAGCGCTGTCTCGTTCTATCGTCTCTTTCTCTTTATAATTTCTCCTCTCTTTCTCAGCTTGAATGTGTATCTTTTTTTTTTTTTTTTCTTTCTTCCATCTCCATTTCCCAAGAGGGAATTTCAAATGGAATTGTCTATTTTGTTTCAGTTTTCTTGGATGTTGCCAAAGACTTCTACTGCAATACAAGTCCATTCTACATGGGAAGAGCGTTTATCATTTCAGTAACGTCGTGCATTTTCATTTTGCCCTTGTGCTTTCCAAGAAGGATAGATTTTTTAAAATATGCCAGGTGAGCTGTTTTTTTTTGTTGTGGTTTTAAGTGTGTAATTTTTTTTTCAATGCGCATTTCTTAAAATTTTACTTTAATGCTTGTTTTTCAAAAATCAGTCACTCCTAACCTTTTAATCTTGTTTTTTTTTTTTGTTAATTGGAATGTTTCTTTTTTGCGTCTAATAAATATTACAATTTTATTATTAAGTTGTCCATTAGACCTGATTGATATCAAGGCCCATTTAAAATTCCAAGACCACCTAAATATATTTTTCTACATGCCCAAAGCTCCAGAAATTCTTGCCAAATTTTATGATTAACCTTATTCAAATATCATAAAATAGTTTGCATCATTTCCTGGCACATATGAGATCATTTTGCATAGAAGGCTCCTACATCTGGGAAAAGTGCAGTGCTGTTATTTAGACCTTAGGGTGAGGAAAGTACAGGTAGCGCAGCAAGCTGATGCAATGGCTCTGACCTTGCTAACTCAATTATTTTCTCACTTCCTTTTCGTACAACTAGGATATATAGATGGGCAAGTAACCACTGATATGATTAACCAATGAACATAAAGAAAACTTTCACAGGTTTCTTGCCTCCTGTAATGGTTACTGACTCTTCTGCCGGGTCATCACCAATGCTTTTTGCCTTTGGGTCTGTAAGGGGATGGGATGTAGATGTGTGTGTCTGTAGAAACCCTGTCATGACACTAACTTGCTGTCAGATATAAAGGTTGTAAACTTTATTTGAAAAACAAAAGAATTGTTTATAGGTACTATTAAAAATAATTATTTATTCCTGTATTTCAGTTTTGTTGGTGTGATCGGCATCTTGTATGTAGTGGGTCTTGTCACAGCCAAATATTTTGCTCCCCACACAAACAGTGGACCCATTGCAACACAGTATGTATATTTACCATATAATATGTCTTGCATCCTGGTTGAATAAGTCTAAAGTCAAAAATTATATTTTTGAGAAAATGCCAACAATAAGTCTAGTTTTTCCTTCTTTTTCTCTATATTTTAAATTTGACAAAAGATTTAATATCTTTTCATGAAATGTTCATTATTTTATGAAATTTCCGACTTATGGAAGTTAAGAAAAATGTCTTGTTCAAAACAGCAACTTCTTTAAAGGTGAAAATTGCGACTTAGGACTCATTCACCCTGGACAGAGGACTAATATAAATTCTCATTTTAGTGAAGTTTCCTCCATTTGGCACTGAAATTTGTTTTTTATTTATTGATTTATTATTATATCAAATTAACCCATACAGGAAAGGATAAACTCTTGAAGTTAGAAGCTTAAGGTGGCCAAATTAAATGGTTCTATCATTCTGAAAATTCACTATAATTTGCATCCACTTTTTTCTGATTTTCAGTCGGCATGTTTATCATCAGCAGAAAAACTGAAAGCTGGTTTTCAAAGGATGATTGTATTGCAGCCTTGATTTAATAGATTGGCAGAAATATAATAGTCTTTGGTCTACAGTGAATGAGTCTGATGTTCCAATTTTTGCCTTTTTTTCAATGGATAGTTGTTTTGAACAAGACATTTTGAGGATTCCACCGTCTATTGAGTTATCAATATATTGTGGGAAGATATTAAAACTTCTGTTGATTTAAATTTAGACAAAAAGAAATAGAAATACCTTAAATTTTTTTATTATTTTTTAAAAGATTGTCAGACTCTTGACTCATTCAACCTGGATATGAGATAACTATATTTAAAACATAACTAATCAAGCTCAAGAATTTATTGGTTAAAGATTTTGTCAATTTGCAGCATTTATTATTGTTTACTTGCTTGCCCAATTATGTTCTGTTTTGTTTATTTCTATTTTAAAACTTATCTCTACCTACTATACAGGGATGCCGAAATTTCAGGTTTTTTCATTCATTTATTGTTTATTTCACAACATGTGCCGATGCAATTTTTCTTAAAAGTAATATGCAATGCTAGGCTTATTTTCAGGTTTTCTTTTCAATATCATTTGGTACCCCTGTACTTTAAGATTGTCTTCTACCTATTGATCTCGCAATAATATCAGCAAGAAAATAAATAATTATTCATTTGTGAAGTACTTCAAAAATATGAGTAAAAGTCCAGAGTGTCATTTTGAGAAAATCAAATTATACTGTATCTGTCAAGGGGGTAACATTAAGAGACCGCCATGGCTTTGCTGCGCAATAGCAATAAGAAATGTAAATTTATCACTGGAAAAATGTATACTGTATAGATTTACATCTGCATAGAACTGCGAAACTGCAAAATAGTTTTTATTCACTGTTTTTAACATGTTCATTTGCTCAAACGATTGACCCAAGCCACAATTAATCATCAATAAATTTTTGTTCTTTATAATTGCATACTTTTTGTTTTTCAATATTTCAGCCCTAACTCTTGGATCGATGTCTTTCTTGTTGTTCCTGAAGTCTGTTTTGCTTATCAGGTATGTCTGAATGGAAAAAATTGTCTCCCTCTCAGAAGCCAGTTTTATGTATGTGTTATAAAACTCATGAAATATTCACAATAAACAGTTCTTCGGAAACCAAGTAGAAATACACAAACTCAGTAAAAATGTTATGTTATAAGAATAGGGTAAAAATCTTTTGATGGCAAGGCAGACAGAGTTAGAGAAATAGAGTATGTACAATGGAACCTCTCAATAAAGACCCGGGAAAATGTTCGTAAAAACAGGTCTTATAAGAGGGAGGGGGGGGGGGAATCTTTGTTCAGGGGTTAGATTACTATACACATATAAGGGAACGTCTTTAAGTTTAAAGTCTCATAAGACGGGTGGTCTTTATTGAGGGGGGTCTTAACAGAGGGGTTCCACTGTACTTAGGAAGCATTGGTTTGAAATAAAAAAAATTGTTATACAAAACTTCCCCTTTGCTATTTTACTACTCTACCTACATACTTTATGATATTTTACTATTTCAAGCATGTTTGTGTTGTTCAAAACAGTTTAGCTTTTTAATATGTAAAAAAAATTGGTGAAATAAACAAGGACTGGAACTTCTGACTCACTTTCTATGACCTCTCCACAGATACCTTTGATACTCATTTTTCAACATCTGTATGTATAAATTTTGTGTTTTCAGTGCCATGTGAGCATCATTCCAATTTACTCATGCATGGAGAACAGAAATTTGCGTGAGTTTTCCAAGACAGTCTCTTTGGCTATGGTGCTTTGTGTGATCACGTACACTGTGACGGCAGCTCTGGGCTACCTGCAGGTTTGTATATATATATATATATATAGAACACAAAATCTGTGTTTGAAATGATATTGATAATAATCATTAAATTGTGTATTCTTTTTATATTATTATATAAATAAATAAATATGTTTAGAGTCTTCCACCCCTGAAGGCAGTCTCATGACTTTACATATTTACCCCCAGCAGGCCTATACACACCAAAGCCAATTCAACTCATATTTCAAGGCATTACAGTATGGCAGCCTGTTAGGTGCTCAAATAATAACATTCAACAAATTTCAAGCACTGCCTTTAGCTAGGTACCCGTTTTACAGGTGGGTGGACTGGAAAGTTAGGGTAAATTGTTTCCCAAGACAATTACAACATGACATGGTCAGGAATCGAACCCATGACCTCCAGTCCGACGCGCTAACCACTCTGCCATGCTCCCCCTTATATGCTAATATAACAGACCTTATCAATGTTAACAAATCAGGGAGTCAAGAAAACGTGCGACAAAAATAACGCATTAGGGTCATAGTGCTACAGTGCGATACAATATTGACAAAACACTGTGCTTCAAGGAAAACATTTTTGTTTATCTTATGTCTTTTTTTTAATGCTCTTTTGGGTATCCTGAATCCAAGATCAATTGAGACAAGGTTTTCCGTATACTATGTATGACTTAAACAGTGTCTTTTATAATAACTGCAGTAGAAGGTCAACGCATTATTTCATGATATCCTTGTGTATACAGCATGTTTTATTGTTTCCGTTAACTAAATAAAAACTGTAATTAGATATGGACATAAATGCTCTTTCCTTTGTTTTGTATTATGCAGTGATTGCCGGCTGGGAGGATTTTAATCACTTTTAAAGGCAACTGATGACAATAATTTTTTCATGCAGTTAACTTTGCACAGACATTTTTAGAAAATGTGAAAAGTCAAATATTTTAAGAGCTACTCATATTCTCTTAATTAAAAAAAAACAGCCCCTTCCCCTTTTTTTTCAAAATTAACAAATATCAGAACATATATATTAAACTTTTATCATTACCTCTATTTGTGGATGCTGGGTGTAAAAGTATTCATTCAGAGATAAGAAAAGACATTTTTTTCAAAATCATGTTAACAGTCATACCAGATGCACCAAGACATGGTAATAGATGTTGATTATCTACTGTTTTAACTGTGCCTGAATTTATCACAGATGACAAGCCTTTATTAATCTTTACAGTCATCAACTTTTTTCTCCAGCAGTTGATCTTAAAAATAAAAGAAGGAAATTATCATTCCCTGTTTATTCTTGAATCTACAGTTTGGAGCCAACATAACCACAGACATCCTGGTTGCCTTTAAGCCGGACACTTCAGTGATAATAGCTGTGGTTCTTATTGCTGTCAAGACGTACACCACCTATCCTATTCTTCTCTTTTGTGGACGGTAAGAGTTTTTAGATTTGGCAAAGAAAATTTCTATAGATAAAGAAGATGCAGGTGATGATATGGAGTAATTACATTGCAGTCCTTTTAACTCAAATACTGGTTCAGTTCGAATTATAGAGACTTCGAGTTAATGGATACCTGACAAAGAACAACTTACCAGTTGGATCCGAAATTAGATTTGAGTTATCCTTAAATTCAAGTAATCAGAGTTCAGGTTAAATGGACTCCACTGTGTTCTTTCGGGGTGCTGTTTAAAAAAAATTAGAAATTGCTTGTTAACAGTGAAACTAGGACATAATAATAACGTGTTTACTTATAGCAGGTATTTTCGTTATCGCCAAACAAAACTTATGAGGGATTTTATACAAAAGAATGTAAGAATTGCATACTTACTGTTTGTTTATTGTATCATACATCTATGGGCCAGGCGAAGGGCAGCAAGCTGATGGGTTAATTCCGTTCCGTTGCCTTGCGTAATTCAGTAAAGGGTTTCTATATAAATAGAATAGTGTGAAAGCAGGCTTGGAGTATTTGAATGATAAGGCGTTTTTGACAACTTCTCTGTCTTTTTATGTTTTTATGGGTCCTCTACAAATTTTAAGGCCCCAAATAGAAAAAAAAACGGTCATTTGAAATCTTTTATTGTATCAAAAGTTCTTATTGTTCCAGCTTTTGTTTAACACAAGCTCTACTATTATCACATTGACAGTTTAGCTCTTCTTTTAGCATTAGCAAATATTGTTTCCTTAAATAAACAATATAAAGCGACTTAGAAACCATGCTAGATGGTCACTGTTTTTGATGCAGCCCAAATATATTGAATTGGTTTTTGGTTTGTCTTTGTCTATTTATTTATTATTTTTTATGTTTAGGGCTTACTTAATATATTTGCATCCTCTTTCTTTGAAGGTCCACAATAAAAAATACTTGACTTGTAAAAAAAACTTATTTTATTTTGTCTTTGCCTGCTCAATGTAAATGGTTATGGTCAACTTCTATGACTGGCTAAAGTCAAAACAAGATGAAATAGAAAAGAGCAGTGACTTCCATTGAAATGCATTGGAAAAAATTGAATAAATATTTCATTTCACTTTTCCATAATTATTTCCCTTGAACCAGGGCTGGCTTTGAATGTATCTGGACCACTATGTGGCAAATGAGCGTGGAGGAGATGATTCGTCATGAAAAAGTTCGACGCATCATCACGACAGTGGTTTGGTTTGGCCTCACTCTTGTTCTCTCCATTTCCATCCCTAACATTGGTGTGGTCATACAGGTGTTAGGAGCGTTTGCTGCCATCTTTATCTTCATATTTCCTGGTCAGTATTGCTGATTTTTTTATTTTTGCAAAGGTTAGGCTACTAAGAGTAAACGAGACACAAATCAGAATTTTGATATTACTATGTCTTGCGTTCAAGATGATTAAGTTGAATGGATCAATTTCAACCTTGAAAGGAAGGTTCTGAAATCTACCATGTAAATCCACCTGAAGATTTTTACTATGTTCATATGTAATGTAAATGGATGTAAATAGGAGAGATAAAGGTAAAAGAAAAAACATTGTACAATTTTTGTATTATCCAATTACTTGGGCTAGTGTGAAAACTTTTTTTCTCTTGAATCTTTTTGGTCTTTTGTGCTTTGGTGAATACCGGAGTTATTTCTTTCTTTGTTTTTTTTCTTCTTCTCAGGAATGTGCTTATTAAAATCCATGCAGAACCTTTTAGAGTCTGGCGTCCCACAACCGAGAAAAGTTTATTGGCTGAGAGGATTTGCCATTGCATTTATCATTCTCGGGAGTTTTATCTTTGGCCTCACTCTGTCTCAAGCCATCATGAAAGACCTTAAAGGAGCTAAGCCTGATTCTTCCCAGTATACTTGTTGATCTACTGCAAATATAGCTTCGGACTGTTGCAGCACACAACACACAGAAAAAAAATGGCAAGCTTGTACATATTGATAGATTTTTTTTTTATTAATGGCCAATAATGTCATATTAGGAATTTTATTTAACAATATAATACAAGGACGCAAGTTTTCTCCTTTGGGCCTCATTGATCTTTAGTTCAAAATCAGGAAAGTTGTTCAAAGTTAAAGCAAACCCTTTAAACTTAGATTCATGATTGTCCAGGGTATAGAATAGATCTAGATTGATCTAGACTCTATGCTTTTGTTTTATGAAATCAGCTGCAGACCAATGTGACAAAAGATACTGAGTAAGGAATTGGATTTAAGAAAACAGTATTGGTATCTAGTCTCTTGCAAAAATGTATTTTTTTGTATGGAAGGTTTATCAGTACAGAAGTCAGGCACTGCACTTCTTAGAGCTCTTTATTTTTAAAAAATTTTTTATTTTTATACACTTTATTAATCCCTTTTGGGAAATTTGGCTTCGTTACTCAGCGTAACTGTGTCACCACAAGAGCAGCGCCACTAATGCCCCAGCTGACCAGTACATTTAAGGCCACTTTAAACCCATCTGCAGGGTGTTGTAGGCGCATATCACAAATTCAAGAATTGCCTGTAGCTGGGTACCCATTTTACATATGGGTGGACTGGGGAAAGTTAGGGTAAATTATAAGTGTTTCTGCTTTTTGCAAGTAAGCTTTGAAATCCTGCATCCTTGACAGTATTGTAACTTTAAAAAATGTCTGTCTTGATAAGTCAGGTGGCATAATTTTTTTACATCCAAAAACTATTGGTTTTTTCAGCGATGAAATGTTGATTTTCTCAATACTCAAACTTTTTGTGGTGTTATTTCTAATTCTATTAAATGATATACCATATTGTTAGAACTGATGGCATTGCCTGGGATCAGGACCATTTTCTGTCTGTCTTTGTCAATAAGTCAAAAGCAGATAAGTTTTATGAAATAGAATTTTCGGCTTTATTTTAGAGCCACAACCTTAAAGTTTATATTAGTTAAACTATGGAATATCACCTTTAAAACCAAAAACCGTGAGAAAGCTGCTTTGAACTTAAATTCATAGTACATGGGTATTTGTTGACTTTTCTAGGCCAGTACTAGGAGGCTTTTTTTGTTATATACGGGTCTATTTTTACTTCGCTGCCTTTTCTGTATGAGCAAAAAGAACTTGAAGTTGATGGAGTTACTAACAGTTAGCCATAGATTATAATTATGCTCATTTTAAGATAATAGTAATAATAATAAATAAAACTTGTGCACCGCTTTCCCTAAAACAAAAGCTCAAAGTGCTTTACATCATGTTTCATATAATAATGACATAATTATATATCCTTAACAAAGGATAAAAAATTACATAAAGCACATTCAGTCATCAATCATTAAAAAAAGAAATACAAATGATCAAGAATATGCTTTTATTATGGTCTGAGAGTTTTTATCAAGTTGGTCTTATTAATTTTATTTTCTGTTTTGCTATGTTTGTACTATTTTTGAAGTTTCACAACAACCACAGAGTATGAAAATATGTCAAGGTCTTTGCCCTTTACAATGTTATAATGGTTCTTGTCTTCCTTTTTGTCATAAATTTCGAAGTAATAGCCAAGGCAGTGGGGCATTGATCCACTGTATAGGCATCCACCGCTTGTATATCTTTATTAATTGATTGTCAATATAAAAAGTTACAAAACACATCTTAAAGAGCACCTTAAGTTAAAGAGAAACTCTATATTTTGGTTCTAATCATTTTTGTCATGTGGCAGGTTGATTTTAGTGTCATTGTTAAGCTCAAAATTAACCTTTAATTAAAGTCAACAACTTATATTTGATAATTTCTAAGTAAATCCTGACATTTTAAGATGAACTGCTTGGTGATAAACGCGTTCTTTCTAAAGAAATTGTAAGTTAGTAGACATGAGCTTTCTGTTGTTTGTTCGTTTGATTTTTAGTACCTCATTGTCAGGTGACAGCTATATATGTCTTACTGTTGATCTGTTTAATAGGGCAGAGAAAAAACGATTTTTTAGAATGAAAAGAAGATTTTTAGATGACTGATTGATCATTTTTAGTGTATTGTTACAAACTTTCAAACTTTTAAAAATCATTGACATCGAGGAGAAATATGTTGATAGAGCCAGCACAAATGGTGTTAGCTGGATTTGAAAGAAACAAGAGGAAGGCAGTCCTGAGCATTTAAGGCTAAATCAATAAATGAGAATACAATCGACTGTCACAGTTTATTTTTATTGTAATTTTTATACGACTTCTTTACGTGTTCATATTTATGTTACATTATAGTTCTTAAAATGCAATTTTTAATCCACCTTTTTGTACTGAAGTTAAAAATTTTGTTGATTGACTGGCACAAGCTAATACCTCAGCATTTGTTGAATCCACACTTTACTATTAATCTTTAACAACAAAAGTTCTGATGACTCAGACAAATGTGCCAAGTTATTTTTTGTTGTTCATGCATTATCTCCCTTTTATATCTGTTTTCGTAGCTATGCATTTAATTTTTTTCTTGTATTTTTAATGAAAATATTTTTCTCTGCTTCTGACCCTGTTTTCAACAAGCCATAAATATATATATATATATATCATTCCAAGTCTATGCTGTATTTAAACCATACAACCTCAAAGCTTAAAACTTAGAATTCTTTTTGGCTTTAGTTATTAGAGGTAAAACAAAAATATTTGTCAAGTTTAATTTTTCCTCATAGAAATGTAGAATGAGTATTAATGGAATTTTAAGTGTTTTTTTTTCAAGTTTAGACTAAGTCAAAAAGACATATTCTTAATGTTATGTAAACAGATTGTTAGGCCCGAATTATTATCTTTTTTTTTATTACACCCACTTGAAGATATGTTGCATAGCTCTTGAAAACTAGCTTATATTGATTTGGTATTGTTATAAGAACTTGAAGTTTGTTTTATTTTTTGAAGCTCAAATTTAGAAATAAGGAACAAAAAGGCATATTCTTATGTAAACAGATTATTAGGCCTAACTTATTGACAATTTTTTTTACTACTGTCACATGAGCAATATAAGTGAAGTTTGAGATGGTGTGTTTTCCAAGCTTTTTTAGAAGTTTTTTTATATTTACACCCACTTGAGCAATACAGGTGAAGTTTTAGATTGTGAGTTTTCCAAGCTCTCTAAGTACTGTGAGATCACTGATTGCCAAGAATCAAGTAAAGACAGTTTCCCTCTGTTAAAGTTTGCCACAGTTTAAATAATAAACACTGTTGGAATATGTTTGTTAACCAGAAAGAATAAGTCAGATAACAAAAAAAATTTAATAGCAGAAAACTCATTTTTAAAGTAGATTCTTTGCTCAATTTTAGATATCTCAAATAAATAAGAACTTCCAATATCTTTCCACAAAATTTTGATATTTTAATGCAATTTTTAGCATTATCTGGAAGCCCTAAATAACGGGATGTTTAAACTTCCATCTCATTGTAATGTGGCATAAGTGACATTGAGATCATTTGCTCTGGTTGCTAGACATTCAGTCTAGGCTCACTATATCATGGTTTTTTTATAGCTTTCTGTAAAATGAAATGTTTTATTATATTTATCTTAGAGTATATTTACATTATGAGCCTTTTAGTTAGATGTAGGCCCTTAATTTGTGTATAGCTATATCATGGTTTTTTTTTTTATAGCTTTCTGTAAAATGAAATGTTTTATTATATTTATCTTAGAGCCTTTTAGTTAGATGTAGGCCCTTAATTTGTGTATAGTTTTTCCCAAAAAATCTTTTGAACTCATTTGTTTACTTTTATGTAACTGTGATTTGTTTCTTTCATGCTGGATGTATCAATATGTACAAGATTTAAAGGAGATGTTAGCTTTATTTACACTATCTCAACAGAGTTTGTCTAGTTTAAAATCTGTTGAACTCATGTTTACTTTTAGCTAATTTTTATATTGAACTATTGCATCCACAATTTTAGTTTCCAATTTAAGATTCCATCTTTGTCGTAGCTCAATGCTGCTTCAAAATTGGATGTGATAAAACTTTTTTTCTTTTTTCTTTTTTCATCTCTATTGTATATCATGTATTTCAAACGAGCTTTATGTGTTATGTCATAATGGCTGATAAGAAAACAGGTTGTACCCTTCTTTTCTATCCCCTATTCCTTGCTAGGATTTAAAGCTATCAAAAGAGATTTTGATCTTAGATAGAGCTTGAAGAGACATGATGATTTTAGGTCTCCAACATTCCCAATGCTAAAACTATTGAATGAAATTATTTCTGTGTGCTGACAGAGACATTGTCACTTTTTCTCAGCTCTTTATTTTGAAAAAAGATACATAAAATGATATTTGATATAAGAAATTATGCATTCATGGCCCGCTCAGTAGGATGAAGCCCATAGGAGAGCCAATCTAGCATAGCTGATGGGCTAACGGGGCCTGTTAGCCGATTGTCTACTGTAAACCCAACCTGCCTATAGGTGTTATTACGTCACACCTTGTTGTCATCCACGTGAAAGGTGAGGAATAGCAGTATATTCCTAAAAAATGTTCAAATGCTAAAACTTTTAAAATAGTTGCATTTATACACGGTCAAGTGCATAAAACTTTGCAATGTCTTGTACAATAAGGTCAGCCATGAAATTTTTTTTGTTCTTGTTTCTAACATATTTTGTAAACATCCGAGCATGCAAGCCTAAGCCTACATGAGCTATTGACTTCTTCGGATGAAACTACTGATTTGGCAACAAAATATCTATGTATTTACAAAACCAGTAGTAGTAGTTGTTGTTGTTGACATGATAAGAATATCTTCAAATTTAAATTTTCATGTCAGGTGGTGCGGGCATTGTTTGTTATCTTTCACAGAATCATATAAAGTTTATTTATTAGCCAGTGTGGGACCATTGGGTCTGCTGTCTCTGTTTCTTCTTTATTTGCCCAGCAAAGTAAAAAGCTTTCAATTGCTCTCACATGGTCTGAAAAAAATACTCTCTTTAATAAAATAATAACCTGTAAATCAGTCTTAATATGCTATGTATTATCATTCTTCCTAATGTTATACTTAAATTTAAAAAAAAAAAATTTTTTGTGGTTCATTCACATACTCCAATGAATAACAACATGTATTTGTATCATGGTCTAGTAGAGCCCTAAGACTTTCACAAAATTCTGTGTCTATGATAAGAATTACATTACTTTTTGTTGAAATGCATAATTAAAAAAAATTCTGTATATTTATATTTCCTGTACTGAACTCTCTTAAACAAATGAAATTACCAGTGGAACCCCTGAATAAAGACCTAGTAAAATGTTGCTAAAAACAGGTCTATGAAGAAGGGCCGGGGATTCTTAATTTAGGGATGAAATAACTATACGCGTATAAGCAGACGTCTTCAAAATTAAAGTGACACAAGAGTGGTGGTCTTTATTTAGGGGTCCCATTGTATTAAATTTCATCTATTTCCTTGCCAAAGACTCAATGCTTACAATAACTGCTGAAATAAGAGTAATGTACTAAGAATGAGATAAAATTGTTCATGTCAAGTTTATAATGTGTTAGTAATATAATTGAAGCTAATGGTTTGGAAGAATACCCTCTGCAGATCAAATACAGATAGAGCGACTGAAGCTTATACTGTATCCTAGAAGCAAAAGATAAACCACAGCTGAGGCATTTGTCTCTATATGATAAAAAATGTTTTGACTTGGTCTAAAGGCGGGTATAAATTTCTTAACATACAGAGCAGTGTACCACTAGCTGTGGTGTGGCGGCAATTGGAAAAACAAAGTTGTTGATTACAGATAGAATTTTAGTATTAATTAGAACTCAGTTGGATTGAAAAGAAAACTACAAAAAAGCATTTAAAAACTACTTAAAAGCTGCTTTTATAAAAAAAATTTTGGTGTGATTTTGATATCCACCTTTAAAGTTTTGTAAGAATTATTCAAACTGTGTGTGTGCAAAACCAAAAACATGTACGATGTATTATGATAGTGACATTTCGCTTTGATCTTTTGTTCTCCTTTTAGTACTGGCAGTTTTTTTTCTTAATTTTTGTTCTGACACACAGTACTTTCAACTGCTTCAGTTAGTACATCATAGATTTCTCTGCTTCATCAACACACTTTGATGCTTTGATTACTAGAGTGCCTTAAATACTCACAAAGAAAACAAATTTGTGTTTTCAAATTTTAATGCCAGCACTTCTTGCCTGTAGTCACCTTTCAATGAGCACTAAATATAAATTTGATGATTCAGTTTCAAAAAGGAGTTGGCGTTCAAGTCCTGGTAGACGATGGTCTTGTACTGTGGGGTGGACATCGCCTGGTATGACTGGTCAGCCTTGATATGGGAATGACAGTCTCTCCAGCTACCAGGGCAGACGAATGTGGTTGCTGGTCTGTCTACCTGGGTGGAGTCATTTCTTTTTTTCAACATATTTTAGTGGTTTTGAAATTTTGAGGACATTAATTACTACACTTGCATAATTGTTCATAAAAAGGGCTTACTTGGGCATATCAAACTTTGTGGGTAAAAATTTTGAATAACACCAATGATTAGAAAGTTCTATAGACCTGCAATGATGCATTAAGTGATTCAAATTCCTACAGAAATGTTTCTCTAATTGTCACTTTTTTTCTGTTGTGCTCAACCCTTCTCAATAGAATTCTTTCGACTCTTTTTTTTTTTCCTCATGTAATTTAAAAGCACTTTGTCGGACAGTGAACAATGTGCATATATATGTATATATATAAATTAAAAGGTACTGCACCAGAATTATTCAACCAACCCCTCTCCAAAACCTTCAAATTCATGTTTTAAAATCTCTTCAATTTTTTTTCTCTTCATTCCTGTTGCCTATTTAGGAAAGAACTGACTTTAAAGTAGCTTGTCTTGTTTTCAGACGCCTTATCAGTAATGTGCCATCATATCTGTGTGAGAGAGTATAAAAATTTACATTCCAACTTTTGATCCCTTGGCTTAGCGAATGAGCTTTGTTTTGCGGTGGTTCCACCCCATAAGTTTTTTTTTTGTCTGACTACTCTTTCTTAAATTTGTAGGTGGTTATAAAATGTGGAATTGTGTTGGCTCTTTATCATGTGTGCAAAAATCTTCTCACTTCAACATAGAGTTTTTAAGAAAAATTTAAAAACATCTATTTACAATTTTTTAAAACATTTTTTATACTGCTGCTGAAATGCTAGTGTTTTTTGTGTTCTTCTGTTTTAGTCCTGTTTATGCCAATTTTTCTTTTTAGTTTGCGCTTTTGAGCACCTAGTAAACTTGGCGACGTATAAAGTCCTTGTCAAATTTCAGAAGGCTTGGAGTAGGAACCTAAGAAAGTAGAAACATCTTAATTGCTTTTCTTTACATGTGGGCAAAGAAATATAAATATAGCGTTGCACTTTTAGAGCAGTATGTTACCAAGTAGTATTTACATAGAATCTTGAAGTGACACTGTTTACTTCGATTTTGTAGAAAACCTGGTTTTTTTTTACATATAAATGTAAACTATGTCCCAGGACAATATCAATCAGATATTGAAAATTTAACATTGGGTTTAAAAACCTACAAGTGGAATTTTCGGTCATTTTTGTACTAATTGAATTTAGCAAAGAATTCAATACAATATATTCAAAAAGGTCAATGATGATTTAAGGGTTTTATGATTTTTTAAGAATGCCAACACTTTGAGATTTGAAAGTTTCTCTTGCAAGTTGTATGGCTTATTTGAAGTGGTTGCTAAACATGAACATGTATTTATATATCGATGGTTTGTAATGCTTTATTACTGTACGTATTACTTATTCATCCCTCAGTATTATCTAGTCCTATTTTATATCAAAGAAAGAGAGAGATAGAACCTATTATTGAAGCGATAGGGATAGGACCTATTATTGAAAACTAGGCCAAATAAATACAGGTAAATTAAGATTTTTTTAGGTTGGCAGCATGTTGCTTAGTATTAAAGCTCAAAATAGGTTATGCTAAAAATTAGTGTTCATCCATGTTCCTTGTTTTTGGGGGTTTTTTTTGTGTGTGTGTCATATTTATCTAAGCCTTAACTTTTTTGTGATAATGGTTACTTGTTAAAAGTTGATTAGATGGACTGATAAAAGCGTCGGGAAAATGCAACAAAAACTTTAAAAATATTTCAAGAATCAAGCTATCATGACTCACTGTATTTCCTGGTCTTACAATGATAATGTTCTGTTCGACTTTGTACTTGTATTTATCTGATATCAAAAATATATTTTTATACTTCCACTGTAAATCTTTCATGTGAATGCAATAATTAATCTGTATGAATCAAAGGCCCTATTATATAAGCATATTCAAATAAAAATGACATAGGTATTGGCAGATTTTGTTTTTTAAGTCAATTTTTATTCGCACATGACAATACAAGTGATTAGTTTGTGTAATTTTTTTACATTTCTTTGTATGAATTATGATTCGTATGCCAATGTTATGATTTGTGACTTGAAGTTACATAATTTGAACAAAATCCCAACTGCAATTAAAAAGCCAAATCTACACCAAACATGTTCTTTTCTCATGTCCTTAATTCTCATTTTTGGTTGTTTTTGTTGTTTCCATTTTAGACCATTGACAAGACGCCCTACTTCACTTGTGTGATAAACTAGGCTACATATACTTTTGCCTACTTCTCTCTCTGCTTAATTTATATCTTTCAATCTTTCAATGTTTTTGTATCATTAAAATTTGTTTGATGAAATAGTTTGTATCTTGGCTGGGTTAAGTAACATCCATCTACAGGGCCTTCAAAATTGTCGCTGATCTGTCAGAGATTAGATCCATACTTTCTTAATCTGGACAGTGTGTTCTTAGGACATTTTAATTCCTGCAATACATTCAGTGTTACACCTGATGACATGGAAATTTCATTACTCCAAAAGGAAGTAAGTTTCTTAAGCCTCCATTAAAAAAAAACAGGAAAAATTATTTACAGTGATAAAGTCCACGCTTCAGGACAGAAAAAATGATTTGCTGATTTTAATTATGAGTTGACTTGAACCATTACAAAAAATTAGAGAAATTCAAGCTGGTATAGCCAATCATAGTTGTATTTAACCAAAATTTTCTCTTAAACTTTAAAGGTGTTGACTTTAACTTAAGTAGAGTTTACTGTATTTTGTTAAAGACGTGCTGTCAGTCAGAATCACCAATGGTTCAGTTGAAAAAAAAAAGATTAAAAGATGTCGTGTATGAAATTTCAACAGAAAGGGGCTTAGGGGCAAACGGAAACTGGCAAATAGTAATAGTATAGGAGAATGCCGAAAGTAGATACATATGTACACTTACATGTATGTACTAAAACACATTAGGGTGCATGTTGACCAAACACAAGCTCAAACACAAGAAGGCGCAAGCCTTCTCAACCTATTGAAGCCGTGTCGGGCTTTGGTTGGTTGGTTGTTTGAACTTTAACGTCCCAGTCAACTTCGTGTTTATATCAGGGACGGCGCTGGGGACAATTAAAAAAGTGCTGCCAAACTGTGATGTTAGGATCGCTTGCGTACACCACTCCCAGTCACATTATCCTGACACCAGGCCGACCAGACTTAACACTAAATCCATAATGCCAGACACCAGGTGGATCAGCTGCTAATACCAATTTTAGAGTCCTTGGTTTGATTCGGCCGGGGATTGAACCACGCACCTCCCGATCTCTGAGCGAGTGTCTTACCGCTAGGCCACAGAGCCGGTGAAACCGTGTCGGGCATAGCAAGGTTTGACCCCTCCGCCTCATCCATCAATTTGCGAGGAGTCCAGCTTGCAAAACTATCATGATAACCCCACCCCCACCATGTGCTATAATAACGGAGTTTTCACATTGAACCTGAAGGAATCACCAATACGAAGTTTAAAAATAATTAATGTGTGGATCCGTATTAGGCACGAACATTCGTTAAAGCATTGGGAATCTCAGTTGAGTGGCCACCGAGAAAAAAGAGCGCACAAGTGCATCAGCACTCTTATAATGCTCCTAACCCCACAATTTGAGAAGATTATCAA
>BMAT01005601.1:85393-97337 GCA_019649035.1 Elysia marginata | reverse complement strand
GCAGCAGCAGCAGCAGCAGTACTAGTAGTATATATTTGTTCATTTTTTTTCACCCGGGTAGACCCATTTCATTTCAATGCAATTTGTTCAAAAGTTTTATTATATATAAATTTTCGATTTAAAATACGCTAACGTAGTCCACACGCGAGGTATCTATTGTCACCAAATAGGGGAAGGGGGTCTTCTACATTTTGGCAAATGATGAGTTTTGTCTTTCGTTTATTGAATGAATGATTAATTTGAGGACCTGCGGTAAGGGTGGTGGGGTGGTCAAAGAGACACGTTTTTGTTATTACTTTTAATAGTTGAACGCTGTCTTACAAGAAAAAACAATAACTCGCAGTCGTTTTGCTTTCGCAGGACACAATAATTATTTTTTTCAATGCTTCTGACTTAAATCTACATAACAACTTAGGAAAAACAATCTCTTCCGCGTTCCTTCTTGCAGATCGCGAACCTTCTTATGCGGTACTATGGGATAAAAATGTTGTGCATCAGCAAATAAAACGCTCTTAGACCAGATTTGATACACAATTCAGCACCATTAGGTAGAATTAGGTCAGAACAATTATCTTTTTTTTTCACTTACCACTCGAAGTTAATCTGTTCGTCAACTGGCTGAACAGCTTGTAGGGATCTGATGAATTTATTACATTTAAAAATAACACAGAATAGTGAAATATAGAACATATCATCATTTTGTTATATTACTGTTTATTTATTATCTACTCAATTGTTGTAATGACTTTTTTATGTCATTCATTATTTTCTCATCCATTCTATTGCGTTAAAAATTCAGTTAAAATTTTAAATGTATCTTACACTCAAATATAATCTTAGAATTCAAGATTAAAATTGTATTGTTCCTACCTTATAGGGTGTTTTAAATCATAAATCTAAACAAAAGTTAATTTTTTGCAATTGATTCTTTAACCAGCTATGTTGTGTGTTTGTGTTTGCGACAAGATAAGAAGTATGTATCCTCAAAGCGAAAATAAAAGAAAAACCCAACCAGTTAAATGTTTTTTTTAAATTTCAAAGATTATCTAACTTTGCCTAAGGCTGCTGTTTTTTACGCCTTGTTCTTTCTAGTGTTTTTTTTACCGGTTGAATTAACTTTTCTTCGATAATTACTTTGGTTCAGCTAAGGTAATGATAATAACAGGATGATATCCTTTGTTTATGGAACTGTTTCAATGATTTTGTCCTTTCTCAAATTTTTTCCTTATATTTTCTGTAAAAAAAATAGCAAATCGATTTGCAATATAACGCCGATACTTTTACTTACTTATTTTCTCGTTTAGTTCTGACACTTTCATACTTCGGTACAAAAGAAAATTAAATGCAATGTTTCAGTTTGAGATCGAAATAATGATCAATTTAACACAGGCGTATCTGAAGGAAGATTAAACAGGTGCATGAATGAATATAATTATCCTAGGCAAATTAATTTATAAGTTTAATAAAAAGAAAACAGAATAAAATTAGAATGCTGTCAAACCTACCTGTTATACGCATCTGTCGATCTTCACCAAGCGCTGAGCTCAAGTGGGGAGGTATGGGATAGGGAGGACAGTCTTCGGCATAGCCTATACAATACAATGTAGAGGAAAATGTGTGATTTTTAGTGTCTCGAAAAGTTATGTTTAAAAGCAACTTATTTCACCATTAGGAAAAAATTTAATAACAGGCCAAGCTATTTTATGCTACATAAAGGTGTAATTTGGAGCATATCGGTATTAAAATTGTTATTTTACTGATTATAATTATCAATATTATTATTATTATTAGTATTATTAATATTTTTATAGATTTACTGTATGTGGTAAGGTTATTTTGAAGAGCCTGTCCGCGCATTTTACATCGCAAAGAGAAATATACCTGTACCGAATAAGCAACTTAGTTTGCGATAATGGTTGGCCGAGAACGTCAAGTGCAAACAACAGGTAGGCGCAACTGTTTATAGAGCGCAAAAATATTATATGATGGATTTTAGGCGTTATATAAATATTTTATGATTATTATTATAATTATTACCATTATTATTATAATTATTACTATTATTATTATTATTATTATTACTATTACTACTACTACTACTACTACTACTACTACTACTACTACTACTACTACTACTACTACTACTACTACTACTACTACTACTACTACTACTACTACTACTACTACTACTACTGCGTGTATAGCCTCAATTAGGATTACCTGAGTCCATAATCGAGACGCGCATCATACTTCTTTTTAAAATGTGAAAACTTGTAGACAGGCTGTCATTCAGTCCTAATATGCTATTTAAAAATGTTACCACCCAACAACTGAATATCGACTAGATGTTATTTATCGCAATTTTTCTTTGCGTTGGGTTTAACATTCTTCTGCTCATGACTTCGAATAATCGGATCGAATAGAATCTTCCAATCCATACCAGAGCCATTGTTTGTGTTTGGAGCTTAAAGCTTGAAACTAGCTCACTAATGAAAAAAAAAAAACTTAACAGTTCAGATTCTGCTCTTGTTGTGAGTGCGGTGAAGAAAAAAAAAAACAGGTTATCATAATAATGGCTTGATCTCCTAGCTTTTGAAAACAAAATGACTGTCTTGCAACAAATCCAAATGAGTCGGTTGACAGAACTTCAAATTAGAAGAAAGAAAACTCATTTTGAAAGTAAAACTTTTTATTTTTTTTCATTGTTTTAATCAACAACAAACAGTTTTACTACCTTTCAAGAAAATTATATTGACTTATGAAAGCTCAGCAAAATGCAATTTTCAAAATATCAACCTGTGACGTGAAAGTTGCAACTCCCAAGTAATTTGGACTCGTTGGGAATCATCAAAACTGAGAAAGGATATTCGCTTCTCACAAATATTTGTTACTGCTAAGCAGGTGTATATTTGTACATTTATCTTTGAGCCATTAAAAAAAACTAACAATTAAACAAAACCAGCAAAATCTTGAGGAAAAAAAAGAAACATGAGTTAAAACCCTTTTTTTTGTTCAATTCCAAGTTTAACGTTTCGTGTTTGCTATACAGTATCAATTCATTCCCTATTGCCCTCCCCCTCTCCTTAACATTAGGGGCCTAGATAGCTCAGTTGGTAGTGGTCTCGCTCCGTGGCCAAGAGGTCGCGGGTTCGAGACACAGCCGAGCACAGTCCGGGCCCCTACTGGTTGGGTCGGTGTCAGTATAATGTGACCGGCTGAGGCTAAGTCATGGTATCCCCGCTAGTCTCTGGGTGGCAGCCCGTAAATTGTCATTGGGACCTAAGCCCTGAGAGCACCTTTGAAGTGGAATTGGGCTTGTAAAAATACCCTTCAATCAATCAGTCTCCTTAACATTTCCCCGACGCTTTCCCAGTCAACTTACTCTGCATTCGTGCGCAAACACCACTCAAACTCATATCCACACTCGGACTCTTCCAATGAGGATGAGACAAGGGAGGTGCCACTGGTCCGTCATGGGTAAGAGAAGTTCCTTCGTGCCATCCTTTGAAAGAAAAATTTATTTAATGTATATTATACTATGCTTGTATGAGACAGGCACGGCATCTCTAAAACAGTTCGCTTTTTCAACACCCTAGCATGCTAGTTATACACAGTGTTTAAACATAATGATGTATATCTCGCGACCAGTGCGAATAAGTCGGATGTCGCAATGATCACATTCCATGGCATTGATGCATTTCACAGAATTAGGGCACAAACATACTGCTTTCAGTCCACGTCCAGCCCGGCAAAAGAAAAAAAAATAGCGCAACTGTGATAGAGTGAAGGAAAAAAAAACACCGTCTGACCACAGCTGCCAATTAGATCAGACGGTGTTGTTTTCCGCTATATCTCAGTTTCTCTATTTTGTCCAGTTACTTGGCTGGATACAGACCGGGCACATTATGTTCGCGGCCTAAGAGTAAAAAAAAGTTTTATTTGCCACAAAAAATTTTCAGCGGATGGAGGCTTTTGACTCGAAACTTGTGATGTTTCTGAGCTTCTAAACGTATTTAAAAAATTGATAAAACACTCTAAAATTTGATGGGGAGATATAAAATGTTTGCTGATAAAAAAAATTGAGATTAAGAGTTTAATTAGCTTTTAAAGAGCAGTTTCTCAAACTAGAATTTCAAACACGAGACTCCCTCGCCCCTGGTCGCTGCGAGACAATTAGCATTCGCATAAATGGATTTGCTGCTCTGCAAAACGACATAAAAAATTTGCAACAAATTTAAACAAAAAAGAAAGTTAATTTTTTCAACAGCTCTAACAAAAGGTGGAAAACGAAGAACATGATGTAGCAATAGCATCCTTAAAATAGTTTAGCACTATGGATGTCTGAGAGATTTTAAGGCAGCAAATTATCAGTGAATAGAAGTAGGTTCTGAGAGGAAATGCCCGAAAGATGATTGCCATTGACGTGATTTGAACCTCAGACTTATTGTAGCTCCGGCACTCACCGCCTCACCACTGAGGGAAACATAGTTTAGACGTGTATCATATCGCAAATACTCTCTTAAAAGAAGTTAAAATTTCACAGCCAAAGTCTTTGCTTAGATTCTCCATTTAGCATTATGGGTGTTGTAACTATCTGTCTATCTACATTTATACGAGTTGGCATGAGTAAGTGGTAAAGGAAAAAGAAGAGGGGAGGGAGAGAGGGGGAGGGAGGGCATCATATCGTGACAAGCTTCTGAACCGCGTAATTAGTGGGCTGTAACTATAGTGGTCTATAAATATTATTAATAATTACGTTTTTGTCTTGCGTACGAATTTTTACAGGCTGTGCCGAATCAAGGTACGCGTGAACTATCATGTTTGCATCGAATGTCGCGAATAATAAAAAAAAACGAATAAGCCAATGAATGCAAAATACACACACACACACAATCACAAAGAAAAAAGCTAACAAGGCCACAAACAATAGTCTAGTCGAGGTAACCTTGTACAATGCAGTGAAAAGGACCAGGGTTAGACTAGAGCAGATAGTGTCAAGACAAAACGCAGAGTTAACTAAAATATATATAGAAAACATGACTTGCGCACCCACTTGTGCAGCTACTTGATTGTGTGCCTTGATAATACTGCCCAACAAAAGTTGATGGTTACTTCTTGCCTTTACAGCATAAAATAGTTGTCAACTTTGAAGCTTTCAATGGCGTTTGCTCTTTTGCCGTTTCTGCCACACTCAAACTGTGCAATAAAGGGTCTTGTTTTCTATAGAACTTATCGCCCAGTTGTGTGAGATCATTACAAAAAAGAGCCCATAAAATCATTAAAATTTACCGAATTTTTCTTCTGCTAATAACTGAGCGCCATTGGTGTTGGCTATGGCACAAAAAAAATCTTTTAACAAATTTGAAGTTCTCCAACACACCGTATGTAAAAGATAGATATATGGTGCCGTGCTGTAGAGGTAGGCGCTCGGCTTTTGTACCGTGGGGTCCATGGTTTGAGCCCTGTTTCGGCATGTCGACGTTTAGTCCTTAAGAAAGGCTAATTTACAGACATTTCTACGCCTCACTCATTCGTTAATTAAAAGAGTTCTTAACTGTAGACAGTGAATGATCTTGTCATTGTGCTAGAGGGATTAACTTTAAAATGTTGTTCCTCCGTGAGTTTAGAAGGAGATTTGGTTGGTAATGACATGTTGGGAAACCCATGTAAAGCGCTTAGAGCATTTTAGAGAATTAGACGCTATATAGAAACGCTCTTTACTTTACACTTATCATGCGGGATATAAGAAAAGCGACGTCTGAAAAAAAAAACAACTACAAGTATCCACCAGTGTTGTTAAAACTGGTTGAAACTTTAGGTGGCCGTTAACTTATGCTGAAAAGAATGCATAGCCAACCAAAACTCGACCTTCAAGGATAAGCAATGTAGTTAGAATTACCAAAACTTTTAAATAAATATTTTTAATTTTGCTCAAGACGCTTTCATGAAGAAACAGCCATTAGTGTACAAACATTGAAATAAAAAGAGAAAAAAAGAGACTCAACGTGACAACAAAATGCAACTACGTTGGAAGGCAACAAATTTATTTTAGAGAGATGGAATCTGACAAATTCTTTCTTAGCTCTTTGAATAACGAAAAGACAAAAACACCCACCCCCGAACGAATGTCACTTCAAAGTTCAAAATGAGAATGGTGTATAGGGAAAAAACATCAGACCAACCTGAAGGTCTCAAACGTTGCAAGGTTGGGGAGTGATAAACGCAATGTATGCTTTGACAGAAAAAAAAACAAAAAAAAAACAACTATGTCCTGCGACAAGGGGAAATAAGTCGGAGGTTGCAAATTCTAGTTTGAGAACAGTACAATTTATATATTAATTTTGATTCTTTTGCTCTATATTTAAAAATCACCAAATCGTTCACTATCTTTCTGCTTGAATAAGTAATTTTAAACTTTTTGTAACGCCTGGAATCTTTGAAAAGTGCATTGTTCAAAATAGAAATGGCTTATAGTGTGAATTACGACTCCTGACTCATTCGCACTGGTTGCAAGATAAATTATGTCAAATTATAAATTATAGCCTATAATTATGACTTTCGATATTTGGGAGCATGAGTAAACACCTGCTCAAAGGACATAAATAACAGAATATAATTGGCCTGGTGAGCACTATCTAACACTGATAAAATTTGGAAATCGAGATTGAAGGAAAAACTAAACATTATATTTTTATAGCGGCCGTAGAAACTGTTATCTTGTATGGGCCAGCAACCTGGACAATATAAAACGCAACACGCATGAAGCTAGACGACGCCTACACAAAGATGTTTAGAGCAATCAAAGAGGTAACATGGCAGGACAACATCTCAAAAATAAAGCAATATACGGTAAACAGTCAAGCGCCACAACCACAATAAAAGAAAATGCGCCTAAGACTCACCGGCCGCGGCCAGAGAAACAAAAATGAAATAGTACATAAAGTGATCCTTTGGGAACCTAAACACGGGAAAAGAAGTACATGCATTGGTCAACTTGACCAGGGCACTGGAATAACACAGGGATATCTTGTTTGTGAAAGGAGGACAGAGGAAGATGGAAAAAGATGGTCATAGCAAATGAATTGACTGCGTTTGCAAGATAGATTAATAGATAGAGGGAGAGAGATAGATAGCTAGATAAATAGATTGATAGATAGATACATAGATAGATAGATAAATAGATAGTTGCATATGTATATAGCTAGTTAGCTAGCTAGCTAGACACATAAATACATACATATATAAATAGTTAGATAGACAGATAAATAGATAGATAATTAGATAAATCAATATATATAGATAGTTAGATAGACAGATAAATAGATAGATAATTAGATAAATAAATTTATATAGATAGTTAGATAGACAGATAAATAGATAGATAATTAGATAAATAAATAGACTACATATCGAACGAAATAAAGACATAAAATGAATATAAGTAACTCCTCTAAACCTTTAGAGAGACGCAAGTTTAAAGTTTACATATGTGTCCCTCCATAGAGTAAGTTATTTCCAATTTAAAAGCTAAACGTACTACAAAATAAAATACGCACCGTATCGCACGCGTTAAATTTGCAAACTCTCAAAATTATTCAGAGTAACTCCTCAGCAAAACAGTCAAAATGAGTCTTAAGTCGAAATTGGAAGGGAGTATGATATTGGTATCACAGCAATGCTTATTTTCTCTGTTATGTTCTGTCATGCCTTTGCCTAAAGTTGTGGCCGGTTGAAGTTGGCAGAGTTAGGACTTGTAAAATTTCAGAAAGAGAAGAACCTTGCTTTTAAAGTTTAGACAATAATTAAAGTCTAAAGGCCTTAGTAACCATACCAATTAAAATTAAAGATATGAAACATATAATTTCTTTATGAATTAGTGTGAAAATCTGCAGAAATAGCGGCAATACCTACATTTAGAAAAAAGGCTTCTGAACATCGACTAAGTTTTGAAGGCCTTTATTATCTTAAAACTAGGCTTTGTGACTTATGATTAGTTTGCATCATAGAATGCCAGACTAACATTTTGTCTTTGGGTATGAGAAGTTGCACAGGTACGACTTTGTCTTACTCACCACGGCCGTGGACGTCCAAATACATGGCCAATTACTCAACAACATCAGAGCGTCTCATCAGAATCATAAAGGCCTGGTAGCACAACCCTGACTGTTTGATATAACTGAATTCTTATCTATGCTTCATGCATACTGTACTTTTACAATCCAGGTTTGCAGAATCCATAGCTTTAGAACTTTATTGTACCTTAATTTAGGCCTTATTGTTCCTTTGTGTAACATAAAGATTTAGGCGCTAGTTTTCAAACCGAAAAGTAAGACAATTTTTGTGTCATCTCTTTAAAGAAATTGATGTCTAGTCATGGATGAGTCAGTAGTCATATATTCTCTGACATCAGGTAAGATTCAGAGTCTTGCTTGATAGGTTAAGTGAGAAGATAACATTTTTTTTATCAAAGATGTGATTCCATTTTAATAACAAGCCTTTGAAAAAAAGTTGATATGGCTTTTCATTAAGAGGTACTTTTTTCTCAAATATTTAAAAGTGTAGTTTAAGAAAATTGGCATCACAAACTTATATTCCCATTTCATCGAACTCTTTTCAAAGAAAACTGAAAAGGTAAGTCACGCAACGTTTGTTCGGGTATATTTATCCACAAACCCTGTTCTTCTTATGTCCAAGAAAGGCAATTTTGTTCAATAAACTTAACTTTTTAACCGATCCTAAATTCGAAGAACATTGCTTATCTTTTTCTATTTCATCCGACCAAATCGGAATAAAGTTGAAAGGGCATTATTGCTTAGCGTTTCAAAAATGATAAAGTGACAATTTTTATTACAGAGCTATCTTGACCTCTCATCTTTAACGAAATATTTTCGACGTTTTTGTCAGAATTATAAATGCTCATTTGGTTTGATGGGCGAAAAATTTGCCTGCTTTACCAGGCAAATTTATTGGTCATTGATGATTCCAAGAAGACGCAGTTTTATAGTAACTTTTATTGCCCGTTTTCAAAGATCTTTACGAAGCAAAGGGGACGTAAGTGTACTAAAGCTGCTTCTCACCTATACCTCATGGAACAAACTCTAAATAACAAACAAAATACTGTTTAAAGCAGTCACTCCTTTTGTTGTATTAAACCCTATTTAAGTTTAATTAAAAAAAGTTTCCGAATAGGCCTATGAGTATCACCAAATATTATTTCTTAAAACGTGCTGTAAAAGAATAACGAAAGTAAGTTTTAACAACCAGAAGTTCAACCGCGAAGAAAGCTATACTTCAGCCTAAAAACACCGCAGGTTAAACTCAATATAAAAATATTATCACAAGACCTACAGTGGCCACTATCATTCACAGCACATCACTGGCTATGGTGTGTTCTAACTGCTTGAGTGCCGCATAAAAGCTGTAAGGGGATATTTTATTCCACTAAAAATTATACTGGATTGCTTTATTTCTTCGAAATTTCTACAGAGGTAGTTGAACCTTTTCCCTTCAATGGAATTATGGAGATTTCCTATTGGTCTAAACTGTTCCCAGACGGGCGGAAGGTTTTCTCTCTGCCTTACCTTCAGCATTATTAATTTCAAGAGTCGTATACATAGGTAAGAGGGGGCGGAGATTCAGTCAGGGCGGGCGAATCACAGTTCTTGTTGACAATAACAAAACTGCTCCAGCCTGCTAGAGAGTAAAAGGGGCGGGGCCTTGTCTCCCACCTCAACGACGATTTGATTAGCCGTTGAGTTGCCGAGGTGACTGACATGATCACGTGACTTTGCTATACTACAGTATTTATACGAGAAAAACGCGGGAGTCAGAAAGAGACTTAGTATAGACATGGACGAAATAGATAAGGCCAGTTGCTACTAAGAGAGACCTATACAGAGGAATCTCTCCCCCCCCCCTTTGTTTTCCGCACGTGGCCTCGGGCAACAAAGGCCCCGAAATCTTGTTTAGTGAAAACATGGGCGGGTGGTGTGAGAGTCCTCGAGCTGGTATCGTGTAAATATTTTATGAAAGTGAGCCAGTTCGCTGCTCCGCCTCATTGAGGAGGTTACAATAGCAAGGGTGAGAGAAGATTAAGAAGAATCAAGAAGTGTTGATACACTTTCTAAAGGCCTTGCTTTTCATTTGAATAAAAGTTAGAGATTAGTTTTGTCAACAGGGTATCTATTGTGTGTGTAGAGTAACAGTATGCTCAACCAAGACGCAGACTAAAACGAGCATGACAGCGAATATTTGCATGCGGTATTGAACTTGAAGCTTGTATATCTAAAGATTATTGAAACTGGAGTGGAATTAGAGATCTACACTCAAAGCATAGAAAGCAATTCATACAGATTCTCTGTATTTCAGATTTTATCCAAGATAAGCGTTTTCTGACAACCAAAAGAAACACGCGTCTTGTTATAGAAGATAAAGATGAGAGCATTTCGTTCAACCATCCTGTTTTATCTCTCTTTGGTCTCCACCTCTCTCTCTATCCCTCTTCTCCTCTGTCAAGCTGCGCCTATCCTCATTCTTTGGTTTCTCCCCGTTGCTGTCTTTTCTCTTTCCACACACGTCTCAACCTGTTTCTTTCGCTGTCCATGGTATATCCCTGTGTCTGTATGTCTGTGTGTCTGTTTTACTAAACAGTCCAAGTTTTAGCTTAAAAAGTTATATATGCTATTATACCTTCTCTCAAACACACCTCTCTGTGTTGTATCTCTCTTGCCGTAACTATTAGGGGCAGCATGGCGGAGAGGTTAGCGCGTCGGACTCGAGATCTGGAGGTCGCGGGTTCGATTCCTGACAATGCCATGTTGCAATTGCCTTGGGAAAGCAACTTACCCCAACTTTCCCCAGTCCACCCACCTGTAAAATGGGTACCTAGCTACAGGCTTCAAATTTACTGGTCTGCTGGGGCATTAGTGGCGCTGCTCTGTGGCGACACAGTTACGCTGAGTAACTAAGACAAATTTCCCGAAAGGGATTAATATAGTGTATAAAAAAAATATTACTCTCTATCCAGTTCATAGTTCACATTTTTTTTTCTTTATATTTTTCCCCTTGGAAACGGCTACGCTAACCCGGAAGTCTAAGCTAACCTAACAGCAATGTTTGACCATGAACAACTGCCACAAATAAAACAGATTAGCGAAGTTATACGACTTCCCAATGGTTTCTTTTAATACGTCTCCGACAAAAAAAATCAAACTAGTAAAAATTGAAAAAAATTACTCAAAAACTACTATCAGGGAACAATGACAAATGTGTAGTTCAACAATGATTCTGACCTAAATCGACTTCACAGCTTGTCTTGGGAAATACAATCTCTTCGGCATTTCCTCTTGCAGATTGCGCATCTTACTGTATTCCTCCAAAGGAACAAATATAACGCAGCTTAAAAAAAGCGCTCTAAGACCCTCTTTGATACACAATCCCGGACTCAAAGGTAGATTTAGGTCAGAACCATTTTTTTTGAAATACTGAAAATTTTCAAACTAAAAGGTATGTAGAAATATTATGGGCCTTATGTAGTAAAAAGAATAATCAAGGACGATTATTATTTGGAAGGTGTGGGCGTGTGTGCATAGGAATGGGATGAACTGGAAGGAAAGAGTAACAAGAAAAAAATATTGAAAAAGACATGAAACAAATAAATATAGACTTAGCATAATAATAGGTTACTTTATTTACATGATAAAAAAAGTTTCTGAAGCTAAAAAAAAGACTGTTTAAATATTTTTTTTTACATGACTGTGATAACTTTTATTGGTGTTAAATAAATAAATTCATTTATTTTCCCTTTTTTACTTTGAATTTTAAATTAAGAAAGTTATTGAACTTTTTCTTGTAATGTGGGCAAAAAGAGCCCATACTAAAAAAGAAGTGCTATTCGAAGAAATTGACAAAGTTGATTAATGAGACAGAAAGAGGATGACAACGA